>CAUHTR010008245.1:15000-24236 GCA_959609185.1 Schmidtea polychroa | reverse complement strand
TATATAATTTATGTTACTTCAGAAACCTCTGTGTAATCTATATGCTCAAATAAATAGAGCGAATATATCAGATTGTATACTAGTTAATACAAACTTAACTGATGTAAATGTTGACATCAATAATGACATTGATCGCGAGAAATTATTGTAAATATATTAGCAATATTATTATTTCATATTTACTTAGTCGTCATCAGGCATCATTGGCCTTAGAATCGATGAAATCTGAATTAGAAAATCTAGGAATTATGGTGAAAAATGTTGAAACGGTTTCATCCTTAAAAACGAGAAAAGTAATACAAATTTAATTTAATACAGATGAGAATGATTATGATTTTAGTCTGCCAAAAATATATCCACAGCTCCAGCGAAAAGTTAGTTTATATTACATTTTACCGTGCAATTTTCACGATTTGCTAATTATAAATGATTTCAATTATAAACAGCAGCATAGAATGGCTATTCTTGCTGATTCTATTACAATTGCTTATTAGTTTTGATTAGAAAAGCAGAAATTGGAACTGAATATCACTGAGGAATTCGACGAGGAGGACATTCCATTCGAGGCAGGCAAACAGCACAAGAAGCCAGTGAAGCCCAAATCAACACTCCAACCACCTGAAAACAAGAACAGCATGTTTGTTCCTTCCAGACCGACTAAAATCCAGAAAAAAGTTTTTATTACATTTTTATTATTTTTTGTAATCGATTTGTAGAAATTTATGAAAAAGCTTTCAGAACAGAAAAAAATGATTTTATAAAATATAATTCGTTTTTATTTTTAACTGTTAATTCTATTGGTTAATCTGATTGGTTGAATTTATTGGTTTGATTTGATTGGTTGATTTATATTATCCAATTTTGTCTGTAACAATTGTGTGTGTCTGTTTTATAAATTCAATTCCAAAACTCTTAGCCATATATTCTCAACCTTGGCGTAATCGGGCAAGCAGAAAAATCAAATGTAGAGATTTGCTGGGGATTGAATCGGACCTTCGCCTTTAACTGACAAGATTTATTTATTACTTCTTTAGTTAGTTGTAAATAAGCAAAACATTAATTTTATTTATTTAATTTTTAGTAATTAAAATATAAACCAAGTTATTTGTCTTATTACAAATGTTCTCCATTGCTTTGATAATCTCTCTCTTAAAGTAGAACCCGTTTCCTACATAACAGGGGGATTATTTTGACCAAATATGGATACCTTTGTAGTATACATACCAGCTAGGTGACCCAAAACTTGCAACCCGCCATCCATCAAACAAAATACCTACTCGAACATTATAATCACGAAAGCTCAAAATAACAAAGAACTTCAATTTACCGAAAAAGATTCCGTCAAAGAATGTTCAGAAAAGATATGAAAAGCTGCCAACTGCATTCCAAAATATTGAAAAAAAATTAATTTGAAACTTAAAAAAAATTTTAATTTATTAAATTTTTCATTATTTTTTTTGTTTCATCAACTAATATTCTTAATCTTTTTTCTTAGCTTTAGTTACGGTCTCAGGCGGAGCTTTCGCTTTTTCTGTCGGCGCCTGCTTTATATATGGCAAATCTGGATTCAGATATCCAAAAAGTTTTTCAGAATTAAGCGGCTCAAATGAGCTTGTTACGGAAATATTTGGAGAATTTGCAGGGAATAATTCTCGTCTACACATATTGGAGCCACTAGCCACCTTTGCTTGTTTTACTATTGTAGTTTGTTTGTCTTCAGCTTTTGTAGATTCGGTTTTCTTTTGTACTCTTGAATTAGGCTTCTTATGCTCACTTTTACTCCTCTTTTTTATTGTGGTTTTCTTATTTATTCTACTGCGTTTACGTGATTTCCGTCTGCGGCATCCTTTTGACGCTTTCCGTTTGAGGGCCCTTCGGTTATATTTAGATAAAATAGTTTCAGCCAGCTGATTGCTAACTGAACCGCATCGCGCCATTATAAATTAATTAATAATTATTTAATCAATAAATATTGAAATATAAATTTAGAATTTATTTGTCAAAGATTCTAATAAATATTCTAGTAGCCAAACAGTGAAAGACCGCTTAACACAAAATCCTAAGTGCCATAGAAAACAAGATTCGTGTTACAAGGGTTCCCTCGAGGGTTTCAGTCCAATTCAATATGATAATCCTAACTATTAATTGACTTAATTTCCCTAACTCAGTAATTGCTTAATGACCGCCTGAAAAAGATCCCGGGGAAGATCGACTTTCAGCAAGCAAAATAACACTAGCTTAAACAAAACCACTTTAAAATGCAGGTTATATGGTTCCGACTAGACAAAACGAAGACAGCCCACCAAACGATTGAGAACTTGAATCATAAGATGGATACTCAAGGAGTAGGGCTCCGAAGACTCCAGCAATTCAATCGATTAAAACTGGTCGGTGGTCGAGATCTGTCTCATCTACGAGTGCTAAAGCATGTAAGTTCGTCGATTCAAGTGAACTCAACTTTTTTTTTCACTCCCAGCCATAGTGCAAAGCCTTAACAAAAATACAAACTAGTATATTGATGGATACAATGTCGGAGTAAAAATCAAGTGAGTTCGCTAGTATTAGCCTAATTCTGACACAGATGCACCACGTGAGACCCCACAATTGCAAATTAAATACCTCATTTTAAAGTTTCTTTCTTGTAATTCCTAGTGAAAATATTTGTGTATCTGAGATTATTATAGTAGTTTTGTATGCGTTAGTTTGTAAAATGAGGTACATAAATGCAGTGGGACTCTACAACCAACATGCAACCATTCAGACAGGTCTGGATGGAACACCTCAGCAAAATTGAAAGGCTGTGTCTTCTTTCGACATCTTTAACCCAGGAAGTCCGTGGACTTAGCAAGCCCAGGGAATTCTCATCTTTGTCTCATATTTCATCCTGATTGCATAAGATTGGTGATATAACATTTTCAGTTGTTACGATTGTGTTTGTAGATAAGGTAACCGATATAGGTCAAAAACATCAACTCAACAGTAGTGTACAATGGTTAATCAATAACATATTGTATTGGGTTACGCAATGCAAATTAAACACAGATTTACAGATAAAAATACCCATAAAAATAGGTCTAGCTAATTCGATATGCGAAATGAGGGAGTCGATAGAGGAGAGTAAATAATATTGACCTACATTTCATGACCTAGCTGAAAGCCAACATATTCAAAAAATAATAAATTAGTGTTATATAAATGTAGCAAATTGACTCAGTCCGTAAATCGTGTTAATTAAGCAATTACATTAAATTCTAATTAGAAGCCGTGATTAACTAAATATATTTAATTTATATATTATTGTAAATATTAGGTCTAAAGGTGTGCTAAAAATTCGTGTTAAATAAATGAAAAGAACAGAAGGAGGAGTAAATACATTTATTAATCACAAACCAATGCTATGAAGTTCACAAATACAACAGGGCAATGCTTGACCAAACGTACGAGGTCAGTCACACTCTCCATAAAAAAGAATCAGATACGACGAAATCATTAGATGAAATTCCACATTTGTGTTTAAGATCTTAATCCCTGAATCTGAATGAGCAATCTTCTCGACAATTTTTGAATATCGGGGGCAAGATATAATACCGACAGGCATCTTTCTCCGGGTAAATTTCTAGATCTCGATAGCAGTGATTACTGACGGTCACATAGGCATCTCTGCATTTTCTGTTGCAATCTCTCAGGTTTGAGGTGTTGAGAATGATATGCTTGTACCTTTCAATGTCCGCAAACACGTAGTTTTTAATTTTGTTCAATGCTACTTTATCTTTTAGTACTTCCGTTAGTCGCCTCGTGTTTTCTTTGCTCTTTCCATGGACAATGATGATGTGACTCATACAAAGGTAGATCATAGGAATTAATACAATCTTCAAAGGTTTTCTCATCAATTTTTGTTATAGGATTCTTGAAAAATGATAATTTACTAATTTACCTGCTTACTTCATAATATAGCAGCATAAATTTATATAACTGACATTTTTATCACTGACCAACTGATCTATGAACACCATAGAGTCCCACACAAATATATACGTTACTCATTTTGTTTTTATAACTTAGCACAGTTGTGTAATCAGTGAGCTGTGACGGTCACGGTTTAGTGATCCCAGGAGTGTGGATCAAATATTAATTGATTTTGTATTGATTTTCTTCATATTTTATCCCCGGTAGTTCTGCAATAGCGGCACGGAATTGTTTTTTGATAGGAATCAAATTTATTTATTTTCTCCTTTCACAGTTTATGCGGTATAATTGCACCTAATCCTAATGACAAGCAAATGTAAATAAATAAACATCCTTATTCAAGCAAATATATATATTTATTATCAGTTTTCCTGACATTGTCTCTGCCATTTCTTTATTTTTTATACGTCTTAAATGTTCTTTCATTACTGGATGCAACTTTGCCAAGAACTGCCATAATCCATAACGCGTAACAGTCATTATCAAACGCTTTTCCAATGCATTTTGTTTTCATTCATTCATTTGGAGCGTTGAATTTATTGTTGATCCGTGCAGCATTTGAAGTTGTAACTTCTATTTGATTTCTCTAAAATAATGATAGTCAAGATATATTTTTGCTCACAGTCACCGGAAGTTTAAGTTGTTTGTTCGCGGTGAGCGATTTTATGCTTTTCTTCTTACCCACGTTATTAGTCTGTCACTGTCACCTGTTATATTATTTCTTAAGCGTTATACTGTTTGCAATTTTATAATCTCCGGGTTCGAGGTTGTGGCAGTTGGCAACCCTAATCCTTGTATATATTTTATACCAATTCTGAAACTCATATTAACATTAGCCAAATTATTAATATAAATTAGAACATTTTATCATTTTTTATATTTTTTAAAATTATTTAAATAAAATTAAAAAAAACGTAAAATAATTCCGGTGAATTTGCCGCCCCTTAATCACTGCCGCCCTAATGCATTTGCCCTGTCTGTATCGCTCCTTAGCCGGCACTGGATGCCACCATTTCAATGAGGATTCTTGATAGAAATATAAATGAGAGTGCTTATAATATATTATTTATCATTTGTTTTCGTGCTTCAATGTTTATATGAACCTTTGAAATGTGTGTAAAGTGAAAATGATTGGTCTGTTAGTTCTGGTGATGCGCATCATCAAGCATTTACCGACTTCACTCGGCTGCCGCATTCTGAAACATACATCAGCATTTGACTGTGAACCATAAATATGATTTTGATCTGGTCAGATCTATTTTCAGATTTCTTGATGTTTATTATTCATAAAATGGTGATGATGATGATGGTAATAATAATAATAATAATAATAATAATAATAATAATAATAATAATAATAATAAAGGCCTTTTGCTGAGAATAATAAACAGCAATCTCTCATAGAACGCGCTCTCGCTAATACGCGGTTCGTAAAAAAAAGATTTACAGTAACGAAAAACAAAAAATCGACAAAATTGTGAAAAGTTGAAATGGAAAACACTAACAATGCTATTGCTGCGTCACTGTCAGATCCGATGCAACGAATTCACTCGATTTACTTAAATTTTAACCTTTCTATATGGTTATGCAAGTATTTATGCAATATATAATACAGTATAAAATGTCGCTAAAACCATAAATTGATTGGCTCTTAGGATTTCATCCACTTTGTTGTGAAGGTGGCTAATACACACCACCAACATCAGGCGATATTGAGCCCTGTATAAACTTGCGCCTTCCATTAAATAAGTCAAAATCACAAGGAAAAAGTAGAAATTCTCAATCATACGCGTATTTAATTTAAGCTCTTACAACTATTTAGTGAATTTATTAAACAGAGAGCTTGAAGAGTATAAGTCAGTACAGTAGATACCGCTTAAAGAGAACATTTTTGAGACTTGAAAAAATGTTCTCTATAACCGATACTTTTTAATAAGGATAATTTTAAAAATATTCAAAAAATTTTACTAACTAACACATTCATTTTTTGAAAATAAACTCAGTTATTTTCCGTTGCCTGGTTTTTTTCTTGAGTAAAATCTTCTCCAAATCTAATTCAATTGCTATTAAACTTTCTTGTAAATGGCCAGTTTTATCCTGATTTGAATAAAAAAGAACTACTTGTTGCATGCACTCAAATGCTTTATGAATGTTGGGAAGCTCAACACATTGATTGTTATCTGACGTATCAGATAGCGACAAATTTAATTCTACTTCCTGTTCAGTGACATTTTCTGTTACTAAATTTTCTTCAGCATTAACAAAATCAGTAAACGAGTGTTGCTTTTCAAAATATTCCTCTATATCAGATGAAAATTTTCATTTATTGCCATTCCTTCACCACTTCGCCGAAACCAGCATGCCTAAAACAATTTTTTATAGTATTACAGCTAACTTTTGACCAAGCCGTTTTAGCCATACTAATTGCATCAAGAATACTTACTTTAAATTTTTCTTCTGGATAAGAATCATAAAAATGAATCATTTTTGTAACAATTCCTTTTTTACAATACTGCTTAAAAGCATTGATAACCCCGGCATCTAAAGGCTGTAACTTACTTGTGGTATTTGGAGGCATAAAAATTAGATCAATATTTGTTAAAGATTGACCTAACGGAGGATGGGAAGAATAATTATCTACTAATAAAATAATATTTCTTCCAATACTTCTTAATTTAGAATCCCATGACACAATCCAATTTGAAAAAAGTATTGACGTCATCCATGCATTCTGATTGTTTTTATAATTTAGGGAAGTAATATCAACATTTTTAAAACATCGGGGATTTTTTGATTTTCCAATTATTAATGGAGGCAATTTTTCACCTTCCATACTTGCACAAAATAACAAAGTTATCCTATCCTTAGATAACTGACCTCCAACGCACCTTTCTCCTTTAACCTTAATTGTTTTATTTGGTAAAAGCCTGTAAAATAATCCCGTTTCGTCTGCATTAAAAATATCTTTGTTACCATAACCTTTCCTAATTTCCAGCCACTCATTTTTAAGCCACGACGCCACCAACTCATTATTTACATCACCAGCTTCTCCAGAAATAGATCCGAAAACAAGAGAATGCCGAGTTTTAAAACGTTGGATCCAACTCATTGTGCAAGTAAAATTTTGAATCTTTGGGTATTTGGCAATTTGATCAGCTTTTTCAATAAGTAATACACTGTTAATGGGAATCTTTTTGGATCGTTGCAGCAAATACCTGAATATCTAAATCATGATGAAAAGATTGTTTCAGTTTCTTGGTTGATGAAGGCCTGGAACTGTAGGCCTCAAGTATTTCTTCCCTTTTCTTGTGACAAATGTTTGATATTGATGAAGGTGATATTTTATATTTTCTGGCCAATGATGCTTGGGTTTCTCCTTTCTCAAAAAGTGCTATGATTTCAAATTTCTGTTTGAGTGTTAGAATTGTCCTAGAACTTGATTTCATTATGGCCTAAAATTTTTAAGTAAAATAATATTTTCAATTAATCAAATAACCTTTAATCAGGTTACCATTTAAAACAAAACCTTTTTAAAACCTTTTTAAAACAAAAATAATTAAATTATATGTTTACTGTCTAAAATAAACTGTATTTCGAAAAAAATAAACCCAAAATAAAAAAATATTCTCTTTAACCGATCATCGGTTAAAGAGAACATTTACACTGAAAAATTGGGGTAAATGCCGTTTTTAAACCAAAAAATTCTCTTTAACCGATTTTGTTCTCTTTAAGCAAGTTCTCTATAAGCGAAATCTACTGTAATATATCGATGTTTGTTGATATATTATATTACTGATTTATACTCTTCAAGCTCTCTATTTAATAAATTCAATGGATCAAATAATCTGTGGTGAAATTGCTAGAAAAAAAGTTCTTATAAAACTATTTAGTGAGCGAGATTACTCAAAATCATGAAATCATTTTGTCATTGCCTATGGTTTTGCTGCACCTCTGCAACCTGGGCAATCATACTATTCACCTGTCCCTGGAAATGGTCTTGGTGCCACCTAGTGCTACACCGGCCTAATTGATTTTGAAACGATAATATTCAATGTTAATGAATTAGTAAGTCAATTGGTTCGTTTTGATCAAGTGAGGAAACTGGCGGAACGAACCTATAGAAGATGCAAATGTTCTTGGTCTTAAAATTAGACGTCGATCAGAAAATATCAAGGAGATCACCGATAGTGAAAACGACTCCATTTCCATTCGTTTAATACAGGATAAGTTTTATATTATATAAATGACAATAATATTATAAATTTTTGTTATCAATTTTGAATATAAATAATTCTAGATTCATTTAGCAATTACCAATTTGTTCATTTTGACTTTTCTGAAATTTCTAAAGTTAATTTGTTTGAATATTTAAAACAAACGTATTATTTTGATTAATTAATTTATAATTAGGTTTTTTGTTAAATTATTATTAAATTGTTAACTTTTATTTAATTTTATTTTCACTAATAATTTATTCTACAAAATCTATTTTAAATGATGCTACAAAACTTGGAGACTCAACAAAAGTATCAGAGATAGAATATATATGTCATTTGTATGAGGCTGAAAATCAAGCAATAATTAATTGGAAAAACTTTGATTAAAAAACTTTTGAAAAATTTTAAAAAGATATCTTGTAAACAAAACCCACTTCAGACTTTTGGTGGCCAGAAAACGATTATGATAATGACTTTTCTAACTATGAACATAAATAAAACACAATAATATGAGTAAATTTCTATAAAAAAACTTACGAAACCTTGCCGAATAGTTCATAACCTTTGATGTTGTTATTAATTTAGTTTATAAATAGTTCCTTAACATTTTCATTTTAATAAGATTTCAAATAAAGAATTCAATTAAGCTACTTATTTAATCAAAAAATTGATTTTTCTTATTGACCTTTGAATGGTCAAAACCAGACGATTTCTTTAAGATTGTCACCTAATTGAACACCTAATCGAGTTAACTCATACGAAGCAAATGATACATGTCATTCTCCTTATTAGAATAAAGACGAAATCGTCAGCAGCGGCTGTTGGTATATTCAAACATCTCTTTTGATATTTATACACTATAACAAAATTGAATATTCTTTAAACAGACAATTTCTACGACTAACAATCACGCATGGGCCTAGTTTATCAACATTAAACTATATTTAAAAGAAATGGAATTTCTTACCTGAAAACATTGCAAGTATCATTATCCATCTATGTCAACCATCTAAATGCTTCCAAACTTATAACTAACTAAAGATAGGAGTAAAG
>CAUHTR010008245.1:0-7500 GCA_959609185.1 Schmidtea polychroa | reverse complement strand
AGATAATTAGAGCTTCAGTTGAAAACGAGACTTTCAAATATACATAATTATTGCAAAGTCTTACATCCGGAGTGGCTGACATGCCCTACAACAACTGTTGCCCAAATATCTCGCACTTGTGCTAAATTTTGCTTCCTTAACATGACTCCATAATCACCGCAAAATACACACAAAAGAAAAGATATGATAAAAACAAGAATCCAGCGAAAGCGAGTACTCTAGAAACGAAATGATGAATTGATAGTTATAACTGAAGAATCAGTTGGAATTGAAACATGCGAATGGATCGAGGGAAATTATTTAGACTTAGTCAATGCGATAATCTTACAATCAGTTGAGGAAGGAAATGCTCCAGTAATAAGCTTAGATAAACATTTTCAGTGCCCATGGGAGAATGAATAATTTTGAAGTTAGATAAAATACTGTATGTATAATGACTTCAAAACGACACCAATATTGTATTGACCAAATGAAATGAAAATATGTTAAACTTGATTTTTTTATCAAAATATGAACTTTAAATTTTTTGTTACGTTACGCAACAGGGTGAGGGGGTTCAGAATTTGTTATGCTTGGTTACATGGGGAGGCGGTTCAGCATTTGTTATGCTTGGTTACAAGGGGAGGCGGTTCAGCATTTGTTATGCTTGGTGACAGGGGGAGGCGGTTCAGCATTTGTTATGCTTGGTTACAGGGGGAGGCGGTTCAGCATTTGTTATGCTTGGTTACATGGGGAGGCGGTTCAGCATTTGTTATGCTTGGTTACAGGGGGAGGCGGTTCAGCATTTGTTATGCTTGGTTACATGGGGAGGCGGTTCAGAATTTGTTATGCTTGGTTACAGGGGGAGGCGGTTCAGCATTTGTTATGCTTGGTTACAGGGGGAGGCGGTTCAGCATTTGTTATGATTGGTTACATGGGGAGGCGGTTCAGCATTTGTTATGCTTCGTTACAGGGGGAGGCGGTTCAGCATTTGTTATGCTTGGTTACAAGGGGAGGCGGTTCAGCATTTGTTATGCTTCGTTACAAGGGGAGGCGGTTTTTTAGTCAATTTTTAGCGTTCCGTAATTTATGAAAGTTCCCAATGTTGTTTAAATATTATATTTTGTGAATCGAATTCTAAATGATATTCAATAATTCCCTCCCTATCAATCAGATACTCAATAACTCCCTCCCTATCAATCAGATATTCAATAATTCCCCCTCCCTATCAATCAGATACTCAATAACTCCCCCTCCCTATCAATCAGATACTCAATAACTCCCCCTCCCTATCAATCAGATACTCAATAACTCCCCCTCCCTATCAATCAGATACTCAATAACTCCCTCCCTATCAATCAGATACTCAATAACTCCCTCCCTATCAATCAGATACTCAATAACTCCCCCTCCCTATCAATCAGATATTCAATAATTCCCCCTCCCTATCAATCAGATACTCAATAACTCCCCCTCCCTACAATCAGATACTCAATAACTCCCCCTCCCTATCAATCAAATACTCAATAACTCCCTCCCTATCAATCAGATACTCAATAACTCCCCCTCCCTATCAATCAGATACTCAATAACTCCCCCTCCCTATCAATCAGATACTCAATAACTCCCCCTCCCTATCAATCAGATACTCAATAACTCCCTCCCTATCAATCAGATATTCAATAATTCCCCCTCCCTATCAATCAGATACTCAATAACTCCCCCTCCCTATCAATCAGATATTCAATAACTCCCCCTCCCTATCGATCAGATACTCAATAACTCCCCCTCCCTATCGATCAGATACTCAATAACTCCTTTGCCTACCTACTACAAGGATGCCATGGATAACAAGCGGTAGAAGCATATAATAATTGTTCTCATTGTACTACTCAATGGCACTCCTACATGCCTTACAACACAGTGCTGCACCTTACATCATTGTATAATGTGATTATTGCAAATCTGATTTTAAACATTTAAAGACGTTAAACCATTATTGTCACATTAATCATTCGATAATAAATTTATTCATTTTAATTAATTAATAATTGTTAATTAACTCGACTAACTGAGATATGAAATGTAAAATTTACTTTTGGAATTTCTGTTTACTGGTTCATTTGTATCAGCAATTTCTGACATTTCTTCGGTAGCTTGATTTATATTTCCGGGATTGTCCAACTTAATCTCTTGCAAATTCTCCTTTATTTCATTCGAATCTGACATTGTAAATATCGAATCTACGATCTTCCAGTAAATTTAATTAACCAATTAATCGCAAATAGAATACAAATTCACTGTCCAAGGTAAAAAAATAAAATATTCAAACTATTGGTTACAAGGTTTTCTGAACTAAATTAGTAAAACAAAATAAAATTAGATTAATTATTTATTGAATATTTCATATATTATTATATAAATATTGATTCTATTATCTAATTATATGTTTTATATTGTCATATTGGTTTTATTAAATTAATTTTATTGAATTAATTACTCAATAATTTTCTCATTTCAATTTTTATTCAATTTTTATCAATTTCAAACGAAAATTTAATCTAAACTTTAATACGAATTTTATTTAATAAAATAAATTGGAATTTTAATCGTAAAGATCTTCCTATCTTCCTACCCATTTTCTTTTCTTTCATTTAATTTTTTTCTGTTTCTATCTAAAATGTAAATCAGTTTTATGTTCTATATCCAAAAGAAACTTTGGGTGTTAACTTTTTGAAGGGAAGTTCAAGTTGGAATTAAAATTTAATATAAATCATATAACGCATATTTTATAAGTGATTCTTATCGAGATATTGTTAAAGTGGCTGATGCTGGAAAATTAAAAGATTTGGTGGATTTCAACAAAGATTTTAGAGCAAGGCAGAAGATATTTCGAGTGAACAATGAAGTGAAACAAACAAGAAAAACGTGATGGAGAAAATATATCCTGCCTTGCACTAAAATCTTCGTTGAAATTCACCCATTTTATTAAGCATTTATGGTCAAAACTGTCGGTGACAACCCGAGTCTGTGCGCTGCTCTTGTTAATGTTATTGATAATATTGTTGAATAAAAAAAATTTCTAAAAAAAATTCACTAATTTCGATATGTGATTTTGCTGTTTGAAAATTTTGAGCTATGAGAATTGTTTACTCAGAAAATTTCATAAACAATAGCAATAATAAAAAATCCAAAACTTGAAAAAAATTTAAAAGCATTTTTCTCTGTATTGTTTGACTATATAAATATAATGTAATATTTGCCACATGTCTATGTACAGAGTATTGATCAAAGAAACTAAAACCCAATAGTAATGGACAGAAGGTTCCAGAGATTGGGCGATTTTCATACTTGGAACAAACGTCATGGATCCATGGAACTTCGTTGATTGTGATGACATTATTTTATTTCTATGTACCCAGATTAATTTTATGTTTGGCAAGGGGATATATGAATACACAAAAAGAAATCTGAGGTATATGACTAATAAATTAGTTCCATCTAAACTCAATAAATACATTATCTTTTCCTTTTGGCATGAGTGAACCTAATCATTAGGAATGTTGACCAATTTACACCAGTTTTCCATAAATAATTTGATAAAATTATTCCTTCTTTTCTACTCTAATGAACCCATGAAGTGTCGTGTTAGGTAGATATTTTTCGTGAAACTAGAGAAAATCTTGAAAGATTGGGTTTCCATGTTGAGCAAGGTCATATCTGAAATTGACTGAGTTCCATTAGTCGATTAGATTATTAGTAACCACCGCTGATTTTTGCCAAAATGGAAAAATTCTGATTGGCAAACCAGAATTTTGATAGTCTCCCACTTTTTGGAAGAGTTTCAAAAGAATAAAAAAACGACCTATTTTTGTTGCAACTTAAAATTTATTAGAGTTTATTATAATTTAAATTATGTTTATTTTGTACTTTAAATAATTATTATGTTATTTAAATTTTGATTAAAACTTGATTATAAACCAACAAATTGTTTATAAATTTTCAGAATCAGATTAATAATAATTTATAACAAAAATTATTTCGATATTTTAATTTTGACTTTGCAATCTGAGATTTATTTTTATTATTATTTTCACATTTTCACATAAAATATTAATTGACACTAAAACGAAAAGCAAGTATTGTAATTCAATATTAATAATAATTTGAAAGTAATTAAGTTTGTTTAAATGATTCAAATTAATCAAGTGTTATAAACAATTCAAATTCATAATTATATTATTTTAAAGTCAAAATTCAAAGTAATTGCAATCAGGAAATCTCATCACAATGGAAGATTATGTCGATGAAAATGATCCGATCAGTATAAAGTTCCAAGGAATAGAAATGAGGGGTATCAATGACAGTCAATCTTCCCTGAGATATTATTCAAACATGGAGGTAATAAATAAAAGATTGATAAATATTCTCAACGAGTAATAAGGAGGAGGAGATTGATTCAAAGATTGGCGTGCCGGTGAAAGTTTACATTCAAAGAGGAACGAAGACAAATGCATTGGTTACATTTCACGACATCGGGACAAACCGTAATTGATACTGTTGATTATGTATGTTGAACACATGTATATTGCAGATATTTCCTTTCTCAGCTTCTTCAACTACCCCGAGATGCGAGTGATCCTTGACAATTTCACCGTGTACCACATTTGTGCCCCTGGTCACCAGAATTCATCCAAGTCGATCAATAATGAGTATAAAAAGCATGATTGCTGATTAATAATTTATTTAGTATTTCTAGACCACCTCATGCAGAGAACTTTCAACTATTGTCCGGCCGAACTAGTTCAAGTGAATCAGCAAGTGATCCGTTCACTTCTTCGAGAGAAAGTTTAAAACAGCGAACCTTTCTGTAAGTAGAACATTGGAAACGCATTTGATGAAAATATCCAGCAAAACTAATCAGAATTCGTTTTGCTTTGATTGATATCAGCAACTGATCTGATTGGTTCATGCTGGTAATTGGTGTGTATTGCAATGTAACAGATTGGACAGCAACCAATAGGCATCATGTCATAGGCATCCTCAACAATCTGTGTGCAATCATTACACAACATACGGGGACAGTTGGTGTGCACACAGTGAACATTTGATTTGTAACGAGCTGTTTAGATTGACACGATATCATAGGATAATTTGATTGGTGTTTTCATTCACACTTTAGAATCTAGAGTCTACACATGCTGCACATGGCACAGGTGCAAATTTTGTGCAGTCATTGACTCCAGTAAACCCCCCTCCCCTCCATTCGCNATTATTATTTTTATTATTATTTTTATTATTATTTTTTATTATTAGTATTATTTTTATTATTATTATTAATATTATTATTATTTTTATTATTATTATTATTACTATTATTTTTATCATTATTATTAATATTATTATTTTTATTATTATTTTTATTATTATTATTAATATTATTAATATTAATATTTTTGCTGTTATCATTGTCCAATAGAAACAGGGTATAAGGAATCCTGATAATGTTACAAATCACCTTGAAAGGGCATCAAATAACTGATTGAATCTCTACAAAAGCTCACCTGACAATTGACAGCTATTGATTGAGAAGTGCTGGCTGATTTATATCATTTTGAACACAAATATTAAAATTACTAATAATATTTTCCTTTCATTTCAGCAATTACCCTAGCATGGCGGAACTGGCAGACATTGTAGCGGATGTTGTCGACCATTTCCAGTAAGATTATCACCCAGCAATTCTTCCATTCTTACTCTTATCCTTATATAATTAAGGCTCAAGTATTTCCTCGGGTTTGGCGTGGGGGCAGGTTCCAATGTGCTGACACGTTATGGGGTAAGCAATCACAGCTGAGCAATGATTATCCTCATATTATCCTCATAGGTCTTGTATCCAAATAAATTGCTGGGGCTGTTCCTCATCAACCCCGATGATACAACTACTGGATATTATCCATGGACCAGAGCTCTCTGGTCAGATATTCCTTATTTGAAATCTGGCGTGGCCACTGATTGGCTGCAGAACTGGCTGCTTGATCATTGGTTTGGAGCGGTAAATATCACCATTTCATCACATCTCCCTCTCTATCATTGGCTCATTTACAGTGCACCGAGCGCAACATGGATTTGGAACAGTCCTATTTGCAATTGCTAGAAGAGCTCAATCCAGTTGCAGTTGCTGGTTATATCGAATCGTATATGAAACGCACTGCATTGGGCCTGATTCGTCCAATTAATTCACTGGAAACCAACTCAATGACATTGAAGGTTGATTCGTTCCTTGTGGCTGGTGAAATATCTACAGATCTGGCTCGTACTATGGTGGAAATGAATGGCAACTTGGATCCCAGCAAGACTCAATTTATATCGGTATTATTATTATTATTATTATTATTATTATTATTATTATTATTATTATTATTATTATTATTATTATTATTAATATTATTTATTATTATTGTTTTATTATTATTATTAATTATATATTATTATTTTATTATTATTATTAATTATATATTATTATTAATATTATTAATATTATTATTAATATTATTATTATTATTATTATTATTATTATTAATATTATTTATTATTATTGTTTTATTATTATTATTAATTATATATTATTATTATTATTATTATTATTATTATTTTTATTATTTTATTATTATCATTATTATTATTATTATTATTATTATTAATTATTATTATTATTAATGTTAATATTATTTTTTATTTATTATTATTATTATTATTATTAATTAGGTATTATTATTATTAATATTAATATTATTATTATTATTAATATTATTTATTATTATTATTAATTATTATTATTTATTATTATTATTAATTATTATTATTTATTATTATTATTATTATTATTATTATTATTATTATTATTATTATTATTATTTTTATTATTATTATTATTATAGTTATCATTATTATTAATTATTAATAACAAATCCCCAAATCCCTCCAGATTCCCGATGCCACCGGAGCGGTCATGGATGAATTGCCTAGCAAGCTGGCCACTTTGTTCCTGAGTTACCTGAGAAATATTGGAATATGTAAAATTATTTCATTGTGAATATTATAAATGGAATTGAACATGTGCCATTCAGTGGTGACCTTGACCCCAGAAAAGCTACACAAGGCTGCCATTGATCAGCAAATTGAACAAGCAAAGCTGATGAGTGTCAATGAGACCTACCAAATGAATTACGAATCAGTGGACAAATGCTAACTCCATGATTGTGTGCCGTTCCGTCGGTGTGTCAATGTTAGTGTGTGTGTGTGAGAGAGAGAGAGAGAGCTTGTATGTGTGCCTGTTTGTGATTGGTGCTGCTGCCAATGCGCTCATAGACATGCCGTGTGTGTACATAACTGCTACACAGTCAACGTCAACGGAATATCGATTGTTCCATGAATTTATATCTGAAATGTTCTGTTGTTATAAAATGTTAATAAATTGGCCTTGACATTATATTGGTGAATCTGTGTGAATCTCTGAGT
>CAUHTR010008244.1:190562-217633 GCA_959609185.1 Schmidtea polychroa | reverse complement strand
ACAGATCCATAATTATGACCAAGAATTTTAAATGATGCCGAAAGAAATGTTTTTGGCAAGGTTTATCTAAGCAATTGTATAATTAAAGATTTTCTTCTCGGTGACACTGGTCAAAAATTTAGTGCACATTTTTATTCACGAACTTTAAGCAATGACTTTAAGCTAGTGTACTCTATTTTGAAAAAACTGCATATACTACTTTTTTTGCAAACTTTTCGGCCTTGTGATCAATTCCCTTTTAAAAGAGGATTTTAAAAATTGGAAGCACTTCATTGAAACGTTAAAAAACCATGAAATAAAAATTATATTCTTAAAAATCATATTCAGGACTAAAAATAATGGCTAGAACTGAGCCAAAGAATAAAATGTTGTAAACTATAGATAGGACTACGCAAAGAATAAAAAAATTCTTAAACAAACAATTGGTACTAAGTGCCCTTAAGAATCGTTGCAATCACTAAAATGATTGGTAAAGATTTTTGGCTTTTCAAGCTACAAGCAAGTAGCTGATTGAACATAATAACGGTAACGTTTTAAAAATAATTGAATTGCCATCTGAATTTATGGAAAGAACACGTGCGTCAAGGGCTCAAAAAATAACCTCACTATCTCGGGAAAATATACAAAATGAAATGATAGACTTGTTGCATCAAAGTGTGAAATCCCATATTATTAATGATATAAAATGTCAGATTCCATTCCTGATGTTAGTAAGGTAGAACAAATGACTCTTGTAATTAATTATTTTTCAATCAATAAATATGATTCCAATGAGGTTCAAATAAAAATTAGTGAAAGTTTTTTTTGGCTTCTTTACAGTTGAAAGGTTCATGGGGAAACGAATGTCTGAAATATTAATTGGAGAACTTAATGGTTTGTATTTATTAATGGTTTGCCGGATATTTGATGGTAGGGATAAGACAACNTTTGTGAATCAACAATGCCACGACACCGCGTACTACATTTCTCATACGAATCACTCATATTTAGAACAGTGGTTTCCAACCTTGGAGGCACGGCCTATGGCTAGGGGAGGCGTCAAAATTTTTGGGTAAAAAAATAATTTGCATACCATAATTATTATTTCGTCATTTTTAGCACTTCGAGTTTAAAATTACCAAATAAAAAATAACAAAATTTAAACTCTTTTACATAATAAAAAAAATGTCAAATTCCAGGTATTCTTTACCTTTAAACATCAAGATACTTATAACTGTACATATAAAAAAATATAAAAAATCACTCTACATTTTGATCTTCCGAATAGCTTACACAGATTGACGCCAGGTGTCTAGGGCATATATTTTACCGCATGAAACGCATACTGTCGAATATTTTCTATCAAGATTTCGAGGGCAATGTATGCATCTTTTATGGCTGGCCGAACTTCATTTTGAGATTGTTCTTGTAAGAACTTGTTACTATGAAGTGCATAATATGTCGGCGTTGTGTTCATGTGAGGGTTTGTATAGTACTTCTATATTTCAGGTAGTCATTAAAAAGAGAAAAATCTAATCTTTTGAGATATTTTTTCTAGATTTTATAAATTTTTTCAAGCAAAAAAAATACGTAATTGGTCGCGTGGGATCTTTACATGCCCACGCGTGAACAAAAATCTGCTCTATTCAGGCGTCGTGCGAAAACTCAGCCGCGCATATATTATTATTATTATATATATTAAAAAAAAGATGGGGAGGCGCCAAGAAAAAAATTTTTGTGGGGAGGCACGGTAGCATAAAGGTTGGAAATCACTGATTTAGAACTATATTTATCTTCAGGTGCATTAAAAAATCTTTCACTACGGCTAGTGACTTTTTTATAATTTTAAAATTAATGTAGCTTTATTCCCATTTACGACACAACTTTATAACATATGTAAAATGAAGAGCAAATTTAATGAAAAACGTCATTCAGTTATATTAGTGGTGTGTGTGTCAGTCTATTCGTTACACAAATCCAAATTTCTGAAGTTATCTCAACCAACCTTTGCACAGGTCGAGGTTATGGGCTATTTTCTAGTCACTACCAGTAAACAGCATAATTCAGAAAATTATCAGAAACAAAAAGTATTCCTCGGAGTGGGTTTGAATAATAAAATGACCATCCTACCGAACCTATATAGGTTACACCCCTATAAAACGTGGTCTAGTGTTCAAGATAGGGAACAGTTTTTTACTCAAACGTTGTTTATCGGTGTGGGTTTGCATAACAACATTTTAATTTCAATGAGGTAGGATTGATTATTAAATTTGAACAAGAAATTTGTATAACTTAGGATTTCAAAGACTTCCCAGGTCAAAGCTGTACAACTCCAGATTACTGAATACACTTTTGTCTATCAAAAAACACTTTTATAAAATATCCTGTTGACAGTATCATTTTAAATGTATTAATATCATGTTTTGTTTTATATTACTTATTTTGTTGTAGTAAATATAAAATTGTAATGCAATAACAATGTAAAGTTATTCCTAGTATTATTGCGTTTATAGTACTATTAAAATAAATAGTACTATATAGGAATAATTCTCTATAGTAAATAATTACTGTAGAGAATTAAAAAATCAAAAATGTATTTTTAAGTAGAATATTATCCCAACACTGAACTGGGAAAAAATTTATCTGAGAACTCCTAGGAAAATTAATCAGAAAATAAGTTCGGATCCCTCAGTAAAAAGTTATAATAAGATCGACTTTGATTGCGATCCAGCACATGTATCCGACGAAATAACTCAAGGTTCACCAATTAGAAGAACTAAGTATGTTTTTGTTAGCAGTAGATTTACGGTAGAAATAGCCGTAAAAATAGGTATACCTAATTCGATATGCGAAATGAGAAATTCGGTCGAGGAGATTAATTAATATTTTTCTATATTTATGTAGCAATAGAATTTTAAATGAGTCAAATTGGCTCATTCCGTAAATCTAGTGTTAATTAACCTGTAATTTGTTATTGCATATCATTTATTAGCCTAAATACAAACACCCCGACTGTCCCAACGAAATTTTTAAAGGAGACCCTGCAGGGCTCTACAGAGTTCTCACACATATATAACTAAACAAACACACACACACACATGCTAACGTACACGGTCCACAATACATTTGATAGATATTCGAAAATAATTTACGTTTTAGTGAAAGCGAACAAATTTACAACAGAGCTGATATTGCCCTGGGCAACACCGGGTACCCGCTAGCATGTATATAAAAAACATCAAACGAAACGCATTAAAAATATCACTCTATATATTCTTACGAAAAAAAGGCGGAATTTTTAAACCCATTTTCATTGGACCACTGAACCAAATCATTCAAATCACGAGCCTTGCTGATTTTCTTTGGTTGCTTAGATTTCATTGGCAAATTATTCACTGATCTACAAATATAGAATAAATTCTTAAACTTTCTACGTTTTTATTCTCTTTTACTTTCTGGATTTCCTCGGGCTTCTCCTATTAGATATTCTTGACGGATTAGTTTCATTTGTCCTATCAGAACTGATATCGGGTGTATCACAAACTGGCAATTTAAACTCCAATTTACTGGGTTCGAAATTGACAAATCTAGCAAACTCTGATTGGATTCGTTCACGAAATACGACAGAATTTCTGCTAAGGCTGATAATAGATCCAAGAATTGAGTCGTTCATAGGGATTTCATTATCGCCGTTATTATATACCATACAAATAGGCGCAACCTTGCTATAAAGCAAACAATAGGCGTGTGAGAATGCGTGACGGATATTAAATAGGCCGTAACAACTTTTGGCGACATCGTTATCTGAATCAATATATAAAAACATAACATCTTCTGCTTGCTGTCACCTTTATCAATTGGATCGTCGATTGTGATTATAGATGATTTTTCACCGAGGCTTTTGTCTCCTTTTACTCTATATCCGCCTCTATGGGTAACGAAGATAGCAGAATTAAAAAAATTAAAACATCTTCCATATAACTCAAAAAATTCCATTAAAAGACATCCGAGATTGTATTCACCATTATAATTTCTATTGTAATTCTGAAATTAAATACAAGTCATAGAAAGAAAATAATTTAATTATTGATTCAAATATTAATTCAAATAATTTATTGAAAAGCCTTTAAAAGATATATAACATAATACAATCAATAATCATCTAAAATTTAACAAATAAAAACATTGTGTGTGTGCATTAGACAAACCAAATATTCCTTTGGCAAAATTGCCACTGTGTGTGTGTGTCTGTTTTCATAAATGTATGTCAGTGTGCTAATTCATTTTTATAACTATGAAAAATGTAGTACAATTAAATTAAGTTAATCAAATTATCGCTTTAATATTATTTTTAAATAATCTAAGCACTAATAAGTATAACAAAATAAAAACAAACCTGTAAAAAGCTAATACAAAGCAACATTAAGCAGTAACTACTAATTCCTCCTGTCCAAACTTCATTTAAATCCCTTTGTAGCATAAACTGTTTTAAAATCAAATATAATTTCTTTAAATTGTTGAATCTCTTTAGATAGTCTTCAATCATCGGGATACTTTTTATACCATTATCTTTATTAAAACTTATGTCAACTTGGTAACCGGTTTCTAAGTCTATAAATTTTACAATGGGTACCTAAAAATATATATTATTTTTCAAATAAATAATAAGAAATATAATTACAGATGCTTTATCTATTACGCGTATATCTTTGGATATACCATTTTGTTGTAATAACTTTTCAACGTCCCATAAAGGTAATGTTTTCCATTTCCCAAAAACGACTATATCAATATCACTAAACATAAACTATTTTAATGATTAATGTTTTTTTTTAATTTTACCTAGTCGGCAAGTATAAACCAGTTGCAAAGCTACCAAACAAGTGAACCTGTTATATAAATATTAAAATTTATGAAGCTAAATATAAACTTCAATCAAAGGCCATTTCTTTGCTAGAACATTTTTCACTTTATTTAATACAGTAATTTCTAACAACATCTTCTAAAGGTGTCGGTTTAACATATTCACAGAAATCGGATATCTCTTCGTGTAATCTTTATATTTAATGTAAGATAATTTAAATTTAAATTTTAAATAACGTACCTTATTATTCCAAATGACTTGTAAAACGGTCTTTGCCAAGGTTGTAAAATATCGCTATTTTGATTCATAAATATTGAAAAGAAAGAATTTAAAATATTAATTTTATATATTATTTAAACAAATATTTTTAAGCGATGAAAATATTATTAAAATTTCAATTACAATAAACTTTTTAATATTGATTTTGATAAATGTTATTTAACTCTTTCTAAAATTTATAGGATAGTGTAGGACAATTTTAAATATGCTTAATTTACAATTTATTTAACTATTCATTAATTTAATTGATATAAATTTCAAACTTAAATTCACTGTTGTATAATACGCAGAAAAAAATGACTACTACTGTATTAATGGTGTCACTTAATCACTCGTTTGCCGATTTAATATCAAATATAATTGTTATTCTGTTGAAATAACTGACAGCATATCACAAGAAATTCATAGCTTTACCCTTATTGTTGCATTGCTACTTACTTAAATTTTCAAGTAGTATACAATGTCACATAAGGACTAGCTAAATTGTTTTCATTTATTTTTTGATGAATACCAAAACCAATAAAGTATATTTTATTTTTATTTAATTAAATAAAAGTTTAAAACTTTATTTAAATTTTACACTGGAATTAAAATTTTTTTTAGTAGATTTTGAAACTAAATCGATATTTTTTTATGATTTTTTAGTGTATTTATAAATTTGAAATTAAATTATATTCTAAGTTTAGATTTTTAATGAAAAATTGAACTTCAAAGAGTATGCTACGTCCCGAATAAAATCTCTTGAAAATGTAGATTATAAACCTAAATCAAGTGATTTTCAAGTATCATTTTAATTAGATGTTTATTCAGCTAATTTATTATAACAGATTTTTAATGATCATCTTCCTTGGTTACGTTATAACAGACCAAATTTATCAGAAAAAATTAAATCTCAAATAGAAAAAAAGTATATACCAGCTAAAACAGCAAAAGCTTTCGATAAACTTTACAATACCGAATCTGATTCTCTTAATTCTAGTAACGTTTCTGAAAGTTCTCCCAAATTTTCTCTGCGAAAATTCAATTCATTAAGTGAAACTCAAACAAACGTGATAAAGAACAACAAAGAAGTCACAACCCTTGGTTGTCAAACATCAAGCAGTAGTCCGTCCGGTAATTATGCCCAAATTTCCCGTCAATTCAACAGTACTGAGAATTCGAAAATAATAGAAAAAACTAGAAAATATAAAAATGTTGATGCTTCAACAGAAACTGAAAAAATAAATCAAGTTTCAGTTGAAATTCAAACGAATAGTAATAAAGAAAATAAACCCAAAAAACTCAGACAAGCAATGGCCAACTCAATAACTATTCCCGAAAAGTCCATTAAAACATATGGCAACAGTTCACATTATCAAGCTAAGGAATTGAAATACGGGAAATTAAAAGTGAAACCCAAGTTAAAGTCCCTTAGTAAAGAGGATTTAATAACAAGTGAATTGGTTGACTTAATTCTCCCTTCAATCACTAATGTAACAGACGAACATAGCGGGAAAAAATATAGCACTTACACCTTTCCAAATACTTATTCCAAAATCTTGACTGAGCGGAGCACAGTAAATAATTTACCTCATAAATTAGCCGTAACTCACGCGGGAGTTGATTTCTTGGATAAATATTGGGCTAATCAACGTCAAATGTTAATAAACAAAGAAAATTTTCATTTTCATAATGATTTTATCAGCGAAAACTCAGTTGAAGAAGACATGTCAAAATTTTCATCCGACGAACTTCCGGTTTTTCGAGAAATTAAAAATAATAGAAATGTTTCTTACTCAAATCAAAAGTCTAAAATTAATTCCAGAATATCTAATGAAAAGCTTAATAAAATTACATCGTTTGAATTAGAAAAAACTCTTGTTTAACTTGGTAGATTTTTTATATAAAATAAAATTGCGGTAAATTTCTTTCATTAATTTGATTATCTAAAAACAAATTTCGTAAAAAAAAAATAAATATATAATATATTTTCGAAATTTGGTAATAATATAAATATAAAAAAATCAATAAAATGCAAAAGTTTTAAGCTTTGCACTTGTGATTTATATTATAAGCACGTCATATTATTAGGACGCATCTTATAATATCTGCAAAATTTTATGCTGTTCAAAAGAATTCACAGACCCCTACATTTCATTCCTATTGATGAAAAAATAATCGTACAAAAATTCATGTTATATTAATTAATATTATGGGTAGCTACCATCAGTTAAATATTTGAATGTGGCACTTGAAGCTTGGCTTCCACCAGGATTTTGAAAGTAGAGGTTTGTTTCTACTTTCTTAGGGGGGGGGTTGTATTTTCTCTTTTTAAACATTACCACCAAAGACTTTTCTTACTTTTTGTAAAAAATAAGCCATAAAAATGTTCCACCGTAAGTCCATGGACCAAACATCTTATTGTTCTTATAGACGAATCTCCTTCAGCACAACTTTGCAGATCTGATTAAGCTAGAATCACAGACATTGAACGTCATTGTCAAGGATCTGGCGTACAATCTTACATCCTATGGCTTCACTGAAGAATATCTTCAGCAGAATTGATTGATCTGATGTAGCAAAAAAGGAGAAGACCGATATTGTCCAAAGACTTCTAAGACAGCTAACTCATTTATTTATTAAGGTGACATTGCTTAAACCATCGATTCTATCGAGAGCATGGATGTTGTCAATCACTTGAAATGCTTTTTGGATTTTATTTATTCGCTGTGAACTCCGAACAAAATTCTGAATTTGTAAAAGCTCTCTTAGTGCTAAAAAGACAGCGAGGCTTCAGTCTCATGAATCTGATATGCACTGACCAGTGAACTTCAATATCAACAAAGGACTATCGCAAATCTCATATTTCTGCATATCAATGTTACCCCCTTAGAACAGTGGAAACCAGAAGAGTACTTAAAGACGTGGCTACTGAAGCATTGTTCGGCTGTTGATGCGCGATGGTGATGACTGTAAGGCGCTGTGGCAGCTATTTTAAAGCTCATTTGAAATTGTCAACTGCTGCTGTTTTTCATTTATCAACTCCGTGCTATAAAAATATTAGCGGTGTTAGACCCGGTTGCAACGGTGTAGACTTACCTCAAAATTTAGGACTACAGCACTGATTGTAATATTGTAAAGTGGTGCAAAAGAAACTTAAATTGAAATACATTGTAAAAACTTATGAAAATTCAAATTAATTTTTAAATTTTTAAAAATTAAAAATTGGCGTATTTCAGAGGAAATGGGTATGTACGGATAGCAGATGTTGAGATGAACACAAAATAAAATTAATTTGTGGTCCCCAGAAAACGATATTCAAAGAATTCAAACCAATTAGAAAAAGTAATAAATAATTAATCCAGAGAGAGAATTGAAGGTTTATTGGCTTTATCCGTTCCCAAAATAAAAAAAAGATTAGTTTTTTTCACTAAATTATATTAACCGAATAGGATTCTAGGCAAAAAACAAGGGATCGTCTGCTTAATCATTCTGTATACAGTTTACTTAATTAGTTTCTGTTTGTTAATTTAATTGTTATTTGAAAATTTAGAATAAAACAATGGTCAGAGGTCGAAGAAAAATTTATTCAAATAAACTGAAGGCAAATGGAAGCTTAATCAGAGACATATAAATTGTATAAAAATTGTTAACTAAAATAAGCTCTAAGCGTACCAAAAAAGGCGATTGCCCTTGGTGTTACCTGCCTTATCGTTTTATAGAAAGTGTAGATATTTTGTATAAATAGTATGATTATTTAGTGTATTCAAATCAAATAATTTTTTTGTGTTGGTTTTTCTTCATTGATTTATAAAATGGAGCATGAGGAGCTAGATCATAATACTGACTAATTTATAATAGCCCAACAATATATATTGTTGAGGTAATAAAATATTCAAATAAATTAATAGAAATAAAAATAAAAATTAGAATTGAATTATATTTATAATTAAATGAAGGAGAGATGTGAAAATTCGGTCAGGGATAGAATCGATAGTGTAAAGAAATAAAAAGAGAACAAAGGTGTGAGAAGGTGTATCATTGTAGGTGAAAAGCACAAAAATGTCAATTGTGAAAAATCGATAAAAGATTCAAATATTCGAATTGAAATCTGGAAAATTGGTCATAGGTAGAACAAGTAGCGAGAAATAATATGGTTATAAAGGATTTCGCGCCAGGAAGAGTGCGAAAGGGTGCATAATAGTTAAAAAAACAAGAAAATGAAATAGATTAATTAATTAATTAATTAGCGAATAGAAAGAAATCCAGAGTTGGTTAAACAAAGAGAAAAGTAAACAGAAGGAAATTTTGGGACCAATTATCTTTTCACTATGATTAATGGGAGAAGACCAAGAACAAACGATGCGTATATAGAAGCTCGAGGCGGGCTTATTAATTATTTTTATTTTTTGAACCATTCTGGGTGAGAGCTGTATAAAATTAAAACTATTAAAACTGTATAAAATTTGTGTTGAATAAATAAATTTTATTGAATAGTGAAAACTTGGAATGTAAATTAAAATTTAAACCCAGTGAAAATCATGAAAACCCAACATGTGTAAATCTGATATTTATTTATGAAACCAACTATTTAAATTTTAAATGTCTTTATAAACTTCAACCAAGATCTATTGAGTTTATAATATAATATTTTTGTCTCTTTTAAATATATTTATTCAATTTTCGGGGTGGTATATACTTACCGTGCCACCTCTTGTATGCTCGACTGTATAATATTTATCAAATATTTCATAAAACTTAGTTTCAGCACTTTTAAAGGTGTTTAAAATGAGAAATTCCCCGACAATGATTAGTCGAAAAAAAATGATGTCTGTCTAAATTTGAATCCTTGTGGAGAATTTTTTCTAATTTATTGTTTTAACAAAAAGAAAAGTTTGTAATTTAACTGTAATTCAGTAATTAAATGTCGTATACTATTTGAAAGAGTGAACTGTAATTGCATTTGTTATTTAGATTTAAATGATAGTGGTTAGTTGGCACCTAAAATATTAGAGTTATTATCTCGACTACAAGTTCCATTTATCATGAAAAGAATTTGTTGTAATAAATCAGTATTTGTTACAATGGGAACTGAATCCGTTAATCTTTTATTAAAAAGAAACGCTTTCACTTTTCTCACAACGAATATAAATTCAATAAACGAACAAAAATCGATAGTGCAAATGATGCAATGAAACCAACCAAATTGAATCTCCCACACACCAACACAAATCGAATAATAAAACACACAAAAAGCAAGCGTGCACACAGACGCGAATAAAATCACAGTCAACAATTAAACAGCAATTGGCACTGCTGACCAGTATAATTATACACAACTATAAACAAATAAAGTAATTTATTTTGAAAGCTTTTCTTATTGTGAATTAAATATGGAATTGAAGATGTTATAAAATTAATACTGGAAAGTAATAACATCATTAAGCAAAAAATTAATTTAAATGAATTATTATAATAAATGTAAATTCGGGCAAAGCCGGGTACAACAGCTAGTTATTTATAAAACATTATTCTTTGACAGTTACAAAATGTTGATGAAAACAGCAAATTGGTCCTTGATGTCTACATGGGGACTCAATATCCTGATACGCAAATTTTCATTGATGATCTATTAGTTCCAGTAACACAACTATTGAGAGGTTTTATCGCCGTCAATCTTTACCCATACGGCAAAGTATATACACTCTATACAGATTTTGATAAGTCCATCAAACGGCTCACTACTCTTCGTTTTAAAGTTACTGGGTGTTCATTTTTTATTTATAATCATGTTAATAAAAAATCTGCTTAATTATTATAAATTTAAGAATATGATGTTTAATTAGAACTCCTAATTTAAGTAAAAGTACCTCAGCCCTTAAAAAATCTTAATTAGTAGAATGTAATATCTGAAAATGACGAAAGTTAATTTTATAATTATTTTTTTTAAATAATAATATTCAATAATTTAATAAAAGCACTATAATTTTTTTAAACTTTAATAGAAATACATTAAATTATTTAAAAATGTTAATTATATTATTAATTTCTAAAAAATAAGAATTTTTAGAACAATTGGAAGGTTATTTTGTGAATTTTATATTTAAATTTAAATTAATTAAAATCTAAATTCAATAACTAAAAATTTTAATACTTAAATGTTATAAACAATTTATTTAGAAATATTAAATATATTAAATTTTACAAAATTAAAATTTCCTTAATATTTATCAAAACGTTAAATTTTTAAAATTATTTGTTTGAATAATAATTATTATTTTCATATATTTTTTGTTTTATCAATTAAATGTCTGATCCTTATGAATTTACATCTGGTAAATTAAAATTAAACAACTTGAATAAGAAGAAAAAATCGAAAAAAGAAAAGACTAAAACAGCTGACAATTTAATTTCTTCGAAAAATAATACTATAATTCCAATCAAATCTCTCGAAATAAAGAAAACAGTAAATGAACATCTAAACAATATGACAAAAGCCGAAAAGCAGTTGTATTCAATCAAAAATGATCGGTTGTTAAAGCATAATTATGATAAAGAATTATCATATAAAGAAAAAATCGCCAAATTAAACGTGAAATTAAACAACATGTCAGAAATAAACGACATTCCAAAAATTTCATGGACCAAATAATAAAATTTTTGAAAATATATTTATCGTTGAATTATGAATTTAATTTATTTTTGAATTAATTATTTTTTTGTAAATCTATGAACCAAAAACTAAAAAACATAGCTTTATTTGTAACAAAAATATTTTCGATTCGTTATAATCAAAATAAATTTAATAAATAATCTTATTAAAAATTCATAGTATTCAGTAAATTCAGTAAAGTTTTCAATTTTATTGATTTATGGTTATAAACATTTAATTATATTTATTTATTATTTTGTACTTTAATCTTTTATACACGGTAGTCATTCATTATTTATTTAAGAGGACAGGCAAAGGCGTCTTTAGAAATTTGTCGCCCCTAAAAAAACAATTTTTATTTTCAACTAGTGGCCTCTCTTGGGAAATTTTTTAAATTATTCATAATTTTTTTTGTAATATCATAAATTATATTTGAAAGTGCAAATTTTATCAAATTTATGGCTTTTATAAAATTTACGACGCCCCTTCACTCACGGCGCCCCCTGTGCTTAGCACAGTTAGCACAATGGAAGAGACGGCGCGGAGGACAGGCATTTATATCACAGGCCGTAATAAATTTTATAAATATGGTCTGGAGCCGAACCCAAAACCGCTTTGGTTCAAGAGTTTTGCTGAATTTGAACACATTGAACCTGAAACCAAATTCTGACGCAGTTAGGGTCTTTTTCTTGTTTATAGGAAAAATTCAACAGAAAAAAAATAGTCGCAACTTTCGAGTCTATTTGTTTTTTTAAATAACAAATTGTATTGTTTTTAATCTAAATCTACATAGAACGTAGGCTTCTAATAAATATTTATATAATAATATTAAATTTAAATATGTACTTACTTTACTCAAAACCATTTACTCAAAACCAAGAATGAAAATGAATCGAACAAACAATAAAAAACTCGTTCGCTTTGTAGAAATCAAAATAATAAAAATATCTAAAATAAATATTTATTTTTAACCACTTACAACATGATTAAAGTCCTATTGGAATACATTAGTTTTTGTTCGGATTTAATGAATGCTGAGTATTTGGAATATTTTTGAAGAATTCGTCGAAATTTTTTGCACCTGTTAAAAAATTAACGATAAACTACAAGAACAGATTAATTTAGGTGATTTTAATTGAATCTGGCTAAGCAAAAGAATTATTTTCGAAAGTTATTAAAGGAGAAAACAACTTTATTACCATGTTTCTTCGAAATTAAGCCCCGGACTTAAATATATTTTTTTTAAAAAAATTTGGCAAAAATACACTTAGGGCTTAATTTCGGGAGGTTTTCTATTTTTTGGAATAAAAATAAACTTTTAAAAATTATACAAATATTCAAAATAAAAATTTAATCAATTAAAATGTTTTTATTCTAATACAACCATATCATCTTCTAAAACATTGTCTTGATCATTTAAAATTGAAAAATCAACAGATCTTGTTTGCGATTTTAACTCTCTTAAAATAAACGAACCAAAATGTTCATGTTTTGAAATTGCTGAAGTCTCGAATGAAAAGGATCTGTTCAAATAACCGGACGTAGAGTTGAAAACGCATTCATTTGTTTATGGGACCAACGTAAACTGCTAACACCATTATTATGTCCCGTGACCCAAATCATTTCACAGTTTTTGCTGTGCAATTAAGCGTAGAGAGGGCTTTTTCAGCTCTGATGTATCACCACAAAGAGCAAATTTAAATGAAGAAAACTTGAAAAATATTTTAATTTTAAAAAAACGAAAATTTTTTGAAAAATAAAAAAAAGATTTTTTACGAAAAAACATTTGTAATTTGTGCCATTTACTTTTTTCTAAACTTTAAACCCCTACCTGAATCTGAACTTTTCATTTTGATTAACCCTAATCTGAGTCTGAACCTGACTCCAACTTTTTCAGGGTTTCAATCTCTAGTTATAAACTTTGAATTTTATAAGGTATTTTTTATTTTCTTCGATATGCCATTGTTAGAAGATGTACAAACACTGAGAATTCTGAAACTTAAACATTGCATTTTTTTGTTTTTATATACATAAACTTCATATTTTAATTTGTAATAGATAGAAAATGATGTCAATGTTTATTGTTATTAATTATCGTTTGTTGTAGATTGTTGTTGTTGTTATTATTATTATTATTATTATTATTATTATTATTATTATTATTATTATTATTATTATTATTATTATTATTATTATTATTATTATTATTATTATTATTATTATTATTATTATTATTATTATTATTATTATTATTATTATTTTACATACAAATCATGAATATCAACAAAACATATTGAGAAATCACACTTAATTATTTTTGGATTAAACAACAGTTTTGTTTCTGATGAGATAACGCAGATCGTAGTAAATTTATTAACTTTAACAAAGAACAAAATATTTAAATTAATAAATCTTTATTTTAATTCAATTTTTGAATTCGATTGCAGGCACGGGCATGTCAATAAGTCTAGAGACATAATTTAACCAATTATTTGTTTTTTATTGCAATAAGTGCCCGTTATTTTTAAAACAGAAATTTTGTTTTAACAGAAGAGTGTATTGACATTCGAAATGGAGTGTCAACAGGGATTTTATATATAAGTCGATTGATTTCTCAGTCAAATCACCCAAAAATAAGAGCTTCTAGGAAGAGTTGCAAATTCAAAAATTGATATTGCAATATAATTTAGAGCATACCTATTTTACACATCCGAGCTCAGGAAGCTGCAAGCATTTACATACATATATATATATATATATATATATATATATATATATATACAATACAAATTGAAATATATTTTAAGTGATTGTTAATCTTATAATTATATAATTAGTAATTGTTATAATCAAATAAATTTTATTGAACCAGTGTTTGTGTTCTTATTTATATAGGAACCATCAAGTTGAGATTTGAGAAACTCAACACCATTTATTTTCCCCAAAAAATATGGTCACCGTAATTATAGGAGCTACATAAAAATTACTTGAGATTTATATATTTTTGAAACTTTTCCATCTTTAATTCGATAATTTAATTTTTGTGCAGCCCAATATAAAAGAAAATTGAAATTTTATTAATAAAAATTTAATTTGGCTTCTCTTGTTCTTGTTAAAGTTTTTACATTACTTTGTTGATGGATCCATTTATCTGGTTAATTCTGCTAACAAATGAGATTCTAACTTGATAAATGGCACATATTTTTTTTGTAAACTGTACAAACAACTTTCAAAAGGCAAAAGACTTCAATGATACGACAGTAAATCATCGCAGACACAGGTGAAATAGTTTGGGAAAATGAATTCTTATTTTTATCTATATTACGCAAGCATAAAAACACAAATAAAATATATTTATTACACAAGCATAAAAATAATTAATTTTATACATTATTTTTTTCAGTAACCAGCTTTTACTGTAAATTTTAGATCAAGTGAGAGGTGAATATTCTTAAAATATCTTGAAAATGCTCATTAGTGATGGAAGAACTTTGTTTGTTTTATTCGCGGTCATAATTGAAAATGTTTTCTTCCATATAAATGTTCTTTCAAAAATACAAAACGTCTTCTGGCCAATTTCAATAAGCTTTTAAAAAATTTTCTTCACTAAATCGTTATGTTCTATAAATTTTGAAATGTAAATTCTTGAACATTGTAGCTGAATTAACTCTAAGTGAAAATTTGACGGCTTAATAGAGATGGATTTACCAATATCATAGTAATCTTCCATATTTACCATAGCATTGATTATTCTAGATTTTTTAAAGTTCGGAAAAATATTATTTAAAGATAAATTAAACTGACGTTTTTCGAGTATTTTTCCAAAATTTGATGGAACTGTAGAATATTCTGGTTCATTGACTTCAGAAATATTTGAGATACTATAAAGCAGAGGTGGCCAACTTCTTATAACTTCCGATTGACTTTGGCATTATAAAATAATTGATTTACAGAAAGAACTTAAAATGTTTTTACTAAATACATTTATTTTTGACAAATTAAGAAATCTTGATTAAAAAAACATTAAATTAATATAAAAAAGTAAAAACAGAACATACAACTCAATTACATGTTCAATAATAAGAAAGCGAACAGAAATAAAAAGAATTAAAAACTATTATTTTAATGTGATACTTGTGTAATCATACCCTCTAGCAATTTTTCAAATTCAGGAGTGTAATTTGGCAATGACAGTCTTAATGAATCTGCTGTGTGCAAGTCTGTAAGACAGGAAGGATGTTTCGTTTTTGTCTGCTCTAAATAAGAAAAGACTGATACAACATAAATGGATCCAACACACAGAAATTTTTATGTTTAAATATTTCTCTCGACAAACATACTCCCAAAAATTTACTTCTGACGCTCTGGCTTTAAGAAATACTTCGGCTGCAATGTCAAAATTTCTTTTTGAATGACATTTTTTTCAAAGTGAAAAATTTCAGCAACTTTTTCCTCAATAGATTTTGAATTTAAATTAGATCTAAACGGAATAGAAAGATACTGAACAATGTCAAACTATTAGGAAAATTAATACAATCGCTAATTTTTTTGACATTCTTTCTGTAAAATTTTGCTTTGACTTATATAGAGCCGAGTCCACATCAATCAATTTTTTCTGAATCTCCTATCTACGCAAATAAATCTCATATATTTTGCCGCCTGCTAAAATAATAATTGTTATCAGTAAGATATTAATTAATAAGTTTGTATTTTCATACTTATGTTGGCAAAGTGAGGTTGATCTAATTAGAATCGTAGTCTATGTCTACCAGAAGAGGATCGTTAATTCTTTCGACTTCTAGCTCTAATTGAGTAGCCAAGTCAATGCTCTTGTTATGCTTATTTTGTCGTTTAATGAGACACCGCGCTCTACTTGATTTGCATTTTTTATTCATTTAATCTCCCTATAAAGTAGTGTTCGATGGTTTCAACTTAGAAGATGCCTTGAGAACGAATCGAGGATTGGTCTCGAGGCTAACATGGTCTAGTCAATGGTGAGTCGGAATAATATTTGCATCTTCTGTCATTGATAAATTTACTATGTGGCACTTTATTAAGCCCGACTTAGACTTTACTGGATAAGCAACACATATTACCTCTAAGCCTCACCCTAAATTCTTCGTGATGATATGGAGTTCGACCTGGAAGAGCTATTGACATTTTGGACTCTGTTTATGTAATAAATTTTCCTAATAATTAAATAAGCGATGGAATCACCAGAGTAACGTAGATCTACCCATTACTTCATCCCTAACTTACGCTCAGGTCTTGGCAACGATAAACGATAGATCTCCTAACAGCAGTCTAGGCATGTATATTAATGGGGAGTAGTTTAAGCAGAGGAGCTCATCTGCCCATTTATATTCAACCTCCGTGCACAATAGCAACATGGCGGATATCATAAGTGTAGTCGCTTGTGAAGTACCAAGATCACTGATCTGTTCTTCGTCCCATAGCAACCGATCAAAACCAATCCTAGAGCGCCAAAACAGTCAATTATCTCTGTCTATTCGTAAACCCTATTCGTCACTTAAGTTTACCTAAAATTAAGTTTTACAAAATGTCGAAAAGTTAATTTTAATTAACACATGAAGACATATTAATATTTCTTTACTAATAAATTCCAAATGTCTTCATAAATAGAAATTATGTAATAAAAATTTTAATGCTGAAAAAACGCCAATAATGGAAATAATATTTGTTAAATAATTTGCTTTGAGCAATTCGTTTTTTATATCATTAACTTAAACGTAAATCAAGAAACCATAAAAACACGGCGAAATTTTTAAATCAAAAATGTAAGTTATCAACCAATCAAAATACGGATAAAATCAAATCACTAATCATTATTTTAGATCAAATATTCATTAGATATAAAATTGAAATTAACATATTAAAAATTTTATATTCACCGATTCTCAATTAATAAATACCATGCAGCAGAAAGACACCATGTTTGATACTGAGTGTGTGATACAGAGAAAGAAAGGAGAAATTGCTTTTTATAATAAATAGAAAACATTTCAATAGAGTTTTATAAGCAATTTTCATTATAATAATTCATCTGTCCTAAGTTATTGAAACCATATTCACTATTGACCACTGACTGACTTGAATTATCATCGGCACCAATGCTTAAATCGGCAAAGTTAAGCGGATTCATTGATTCAGGAACTGTAGAGAATGATTGAGTGGAAATAGGTCGTTTTATTGGAAATGTCAATTCTCTGATTGTTTAATCCATAATTGTTGCATACAGCTTCGTTACGACCAACAGAAGCGGTGAAATGAGGTGGGAAAGGATCAAGTTTTTCATTGATTCTTAGAAAGCAACCATCATTCATCATAGTTTCAGTGATTCGCAAAATGTTTTCAGCGTCATTTAAACCACTGTGTTGTCGGCCTTCGAATTCTAATCCTAAACTGCTCAACATTTTTTGCATATTCAATTTGACATCAGTAGAAACTGTATAAAACTGACGAAAACTTTTCATAATATTTATCCACTGCTTGCACCAAAAAGGAAATTCAATATTACTAATTTCACATTGAATTCTCATAAATTTAGCCATATCAGCATTACAATCACAAACAACAGCAAATGATTTTTCCAACATATGGTGCTTATTAAGCCATTGTTCAACTTCTGTCAAGACATCAGGAAATGATTTGGCTTTATCTATTGTCCATTGATTAATATTTGTCAAATTCATACAAAACCGAGACAAAGCTGGATTGATAAATGGCTTACAATATGCGTGAAAAACATCAACTTTACGTTTCAAAATAACATCATATAGTATAATAGGAAATTCTATGATTTCATGTTGAAAATTTAAACCATTTATTTCATCACAAGTCGCTTCGAAATCAATAATAAGAAAATATGCATATAATTTTGAATCGCTCTGACTGGGAATTTCATTATTATCTGGATTCATTTGAATTTTCATATATTCTTTAAGTCTCTTTCTTAATATTTCTGGACTTCCTTTTGCATTTAAACCGTGATACTTCAAAGTTCCAACTAATTGTTCATCTGGCATTTTATTAATCCTATTCGTATTAAAAGCATACTGTTTGCTGTTATTATATTTAAAATTAGCAGTGTTAGAATATTTATATTTATCAGATTCAAATTTACTATTATTACTAGTTTGATCAGTATTTGATTGAGATGTGCTTGGATACTGATTCATATTCTAAATATTTATAATATATTAAATGAAATAAAAATAATTAGTATTAATGCAATTTAAATATGATATTTATCTATTAAAACGTACAACACTATCTCGCTGCTAAGAACAAATTTAAGAATAGCTTTTTGTTAATTAATTTCAATGGATAATTTAAACAAAGATCTTTGATAAATTTTACGAATCTAAAATGTCAAGTTATAAGAAGTTGCTGTTAACAATTTTTCATTAATAAAATTTATTAAAGAAGTTGGAGTTTGTCTGCAGTGGAGAAAAATAAATTTAAATGAGTGGAAATTGATAAAAAAAATGGCAATATTTATAAAAATTCAAAATAAATAAATAAAGTTCAGAAATTAACTAAAATTGACATATTTCAGAGGAATGAAGCGTGTCTGTATAGAAATTGATGGGGCTAATACGAATACAAAAATCAGTGGTGGACCCAGAAAAAATACAAATTAATTAAGAAAAAAAAATTAATCAGTATGTGAAAACTAGGGTGGATTCCCGGCTCTGAATTCTCGAGAATTTCTAGTTCGGGTACCTTTATCAAAGAATACTTCCTTGTCCCAATAAATGTTTAAAAAATCTTAATTTCTATCAATAAAATGAGATAAAACTTTTATATACTTCTTCAAGTACATTTAATCATGTGTAATGACCTAACGTAGTAACGAACAATGCATTACACAATACGCACCCTATTTTATTTTACTAAATCCGTCATTTAACACTAGAAACACGGAAATTACAATGTACCTATAACTACGGATGTGTCACTTTTGACACAATCTTGTTTTATTATATATGGCTGCGTTTAATGGCAATGTGTGTTTTAGTCAAAGGTCATGTTAATTAAAATTTATGTAAAGTGAAGAACAGAGAGAATTTTCATCTCTTGCAGCCTTCTGTTACAAAAGAAAACAATCATATATTAACAGTATAGAAATTACCCAATATTATAAAACAAGAATAGTTATGTGTGGGATGATGAACACAAAGCACATCTAGTGTAAACATACTTTTATCCACTGTTATGGGTTTCACAAACACTCTCATTACACTTCTTACATAGCATAAGAGATAATTTAGGACATTGTGAAACGAAATAATTTGCACAAAAATAAGTACGATAAACAGATTCCTACTTCTCATTTCAGTGTAAAAATTTCTTTTATGACATTTTATAACAATAAAAAGGTAGAGATAGGAGAATATTTCAAAACTTAAATAGTGAAAGGTAAGTGATATTCTCTGACTATTGATGAATATACTTCAAGCAGCACAAAAGATAGCTGAATAAATATGTACATGGAGTAAATATTTAATGGAATTTAGGCCTTGTAAAATTAAAAGATTATTCGATACTTTAGCTCCAATTAACATAGTGAAGATGAGATTAAAGGAATTTAATCTTGTTTTAAATAGAGATATTGTAGCCTGTACTATTGATGGCACATCTGTAATGCTAAAATTCGGACGATTAATTAGTACTTTACATCAGCAACTTTTTGTGCACGGAATAAATTTGATTATTTTTGAATAAATTTGTTAAAATGCTTTTGGGGTCAGTTTTTTCTGTTAGTGCAGGTTTATTGTCATTGCAAAATTGGTTTATGGTTTGCTGACTATTCGTCAATTGTAATGCAATAAACATGCTATCTAGGTTAGTGATTTTCAACCTTGTTTGGCTTATGGTACACTAAATGAATCTTGAAGGTTTCTTGACACACTTGAAAAGACTTGATAATTTCTGGTATATTTTATTATTATTTCTTAATAATAGATTTAATTATATTATTGAATGTTGTTAGTTCAGGTTTATGTAATAATTAAATCTCAAGAAATCGAATACTTTCACAAAGCCAGTATTAAACTGCGTATTTTCGATTAATTTTTTTCTTTTATGTAAATTGTTTAAATAATTATTCATTTCATTTAATTCAAAATTAAGTTATATTTTTTTAAGAATGGTAAACATATTTTAAATTTGATTTTTTATTAGTTACTATTTTAGAAATTTAGCTTATATATTAAAGCAAATTTAGAAAATGTCACAAATTTGCGTCCAGATCGAAACGAGTTTCGATGGTATATCAAGGTTATTTAAATGCTCACTATCATAATAGAATAATTTTTAATGCAGGTTCAATGTGGCACTTGTAATGAAGTTACTCAAGATTTTATATATTTTACTGAAAATGTAAACTTCTTCATTAAAGTATAGGTCTTTATTTAATTTTTAAACAGGATAGTGTTGAAATGAGAGGTAGTCGCGGTAAAGTAAATTTTGTGTTGAAATGTAAATTTTGCAAAATTGAAAGCAATATAGGTATATTACAATTATTAAATTTCCCAATTAACTCTGGTATTAGACATTATTAAACCTTCAATTTCGGCATACAATATCGAAAACAATGAAAAGTATCAAATGATTGCAGAATTCGATTGTCGTGGCATTCAACCAATTGAATTTGATCCAAGGATATGTTGGTTGGTAGATTCAACTCGTTCTAATACTAAGTTTTCTGATGTTAATTTATCCGAGAAGGTAAAATTTAATTTTAAATTAACATAATAATTCTAAGAATTGAATGTAATGAAAGATTTGAATTTTTATTAAAACGGAAAATTTATTTTGAATAATTTATTTCTAAAATGATATTATTTCACTTATGAGGTCCTTTCACCTCCCATTTTGAATCGCCATTACAAAGAAACAAAATTCAAATAATGAAAATCTTTGACTAGAAAAATAAAATACGCAATAAAAATTATCATATTTTCTATCAAATTTAATTAAATATATTCAATACATTAAAGATTAAACCAAATTCAATTCAGATAAATTTATTTCATAATAATTCGCATTTAAAGTTTGAATTATTATGAATTTCAACTTTGATTTTGATTCTGAGGCCCTAGTCCAGGGATGGGGAACCTTTTTACCATTATAATTTTGTAGATCGTAAGCAGGCCGCATATAACTTTAATATATTACTATTTTTCTGGAAGCACAAAAAATAAAAATTAAGACAATAAATGATAATTTCACAAATCCAATTTTTTTTATTAGTTCGATATAAAACACATGCATAGTCCATTAAAAAAATATAAAGATGTAAAAAATATACAGGTTCACTTAACCAATTTAATGGGACTTTTGTGTCTGCTTTTTATTGGAAAGAAATTTGATATCAGGTTCTGGCTTAGTAACACGTAACTTAAGTTGATCTTCTAAGTCAGGGTTTCTTAACCTTTTTGGTGCCATGGATCCCTTTAAAAATTTTAAATATGTCACGGACCCCTCTGTGAAAAAAATTTGTTTAAACGTCAATTATTACAAAATATATTCTATTTTATTATTTAAATATTTTTATTTCAATAATATAACTGTTGACAGATATCTTTATGTTCCTGGATATAAAATAATAATTGTAATTGAAGAAAATAAAATTTTCAATGTGAAGGCTGTTGCTGCTTTTCCTTGATTAGGAGATTGAATTGAGGGATGGTTTTCGACAAAGTAACGCGCATATCATGTTCGACATTCAGTCGATTTCGATGTTTTGTTTTTATTGTTACGAGTGTGGAAAATCTTGATTCGAAAAGATATACCGTAGCAAATGGTAAAATGGCTGCCATAGCTCGTTTTACTAGCAATTGGTAGGCTTCTCTTAAAGAATCGAAATCCATTTTTAACAAGGACTTTGTTTTCAAATCAATTAACTCGTCTTTGGCAAGGTCCATGTCGTCGATACAGTCAATATCACAAAGAAAAGGATTACGAATCCACAACTCATCTTTTTTAGTTATTTCATCCAAATTGAAATATTTTTCAAATGAAACTTGAAGTACTTCCAGGTGCTCACAGATTGCATCCTTCAAGTTATTCAATAACAAACTATCTTGCCGAGATCCATTTTCAAAAATGAATTAGTCCAACATTTGAAAGTTTGCATATATCCCATTTTGAATTCTAATTTTCCAAACGGACATTTTCGATAAAAATGCTTGTAGTTTTTCAGTGGCATCCATAATTGTTGTATCAAGCCCCTGAATTGAAATATTTATATCGTTCATGTGGTTAAAAATGTCTGTCAGGTAAGCCAATTTACATATAAAATCTTTGTTATTGAAATATTCGAAGAGCGAGTTATCTTTTTCTTCCAAAAAGCGATACTTCTGTCTTCAACTTGAAAATTCGTTTCAAAACCTGCCCTCGAGACAGCCAGCGCACTTCCGTGTGGTTCAGAAGTACCTCATGTTCTGCGTCCATTTCTTGACACAATGTTTTAAAAAGACGATGATTAAGAGCTCTACTTCTAATAAAATTCACGGTTTTAATAACTATTGACAATACATCTTTTAAGTTTTTGTAGCCAGCGCATGTCTATGTAAAAAACAATGTGTAACAATAACATTAGGAGCTTCTTTGTTTACCAAATGTGCAAAACCAGATTTATTGCCAAGCATTACAGGTGCTACATCGGTACAAAGCGAATGAAGTTTTTGTTTCCAGTCGAAATCGTGTTTGGAAAAGAAAACATTCAAAATCACTAAAACATCAACTGCCTTTGTAGTTTGCAAAAGAGGCTCACAAAATAAGAATTCTTCTTTGATAGTATCAGCTGACACGTAACGAACAAAAACCAGAAGTTGACTACAATTCGAGATGTCTGTAGTTTCATCCAGTTGCATACTAAAGGGAAATGGCGATGCTTTCAATTCATTGATGATCTGTTTCAAAATATTAATAGAAATTTCAACTATTCTTGACTGTATCACATCATTGGATAATGATATAGCCTCAAGTTTTTTTCTCTGTTCCAGTTCACAAACTAATTCAACCATTTCTAGCGCACATGGCTTAATTAATGTCTCTCCAATAGTACGCGGTTTCTTACTTTTGGCAATACGATATGCAACTCTGAAAGATGCTTCAACCAAAGGTTTTTGTGGAATACCAAATCCAAGTTTGGTTAATGTTCCAGATTTCGAAAACTGGGCTTTCTTCTTTGTAAAAAATTCTAGATCTTTAGATGCATTTTCAGGATGAAGAGATTTGAGATGCTCTATCAATTTTGCCGGTTTCATACTGGCGTTTGGCAAAATTTTTCCACACAGAAAGCATTGTGGCTTTTCAACATCGTCCGATTCCTTCATGCAACAGAATCCATATTTAACGTAACTTTCATCGTACTTTCTTTTTTTGGACATTTTGGGCTACAAAAAATATCAAGAATTAAATATCAATAAATTATTAAGAAAAAAATATCAATAAATTATTAAGAAAAAAATATCAATAATTATTAAGAATTCAAATTAATTAAATTAGTAAATACAAAAAAATACTAGTAAATACGAACAAATATTTCGTTTTAAGAATTTGCAAGAACTTTGCGGAACTGATTCTAACGCACTTTTCAAATTTTGACAAAAAAAATTTTTTTTTAAAGAAATTTTAAAAATTAGGAGCAGAAATTAGGAGCAGTCGTCGAACCCCTAAAATATGATCCATGGACTCCCAAGGGGTCCATGAACCACAGGTTAAGAAACCCTGTTCTAAGTGAATATCAGTTACCTGAGTCCTTAAGTTGGTCTTAATTTGTGTTAAATATGAAAAAGTTGATTCGCAGCAGTAAGTATTTCCAAAGCAAGAAAGAAGTCTACGAGCATGTTCGCGTAAACATGGGTATTCAATTGCATTCTTCCATATTTCAATCGGATCTTTCTTTGCATCAATAAGAGACTTTATAATATTATCTTCACATAACTCAAACAATTTCATTTGTAGTTCGCTAGGTGCTTTTGAGATATCAACTAGATGTGGTTCATTGTCAGAGTAGAGTATGTTCTTCAAAATCAGAAAACCTTTTCGTATATTCTTCAATTAATGAGTGCAAAACAGTTATGTAATCTTGAGATATGAAACTTCTAGGTTCTTGTTCATTTAATAATTTTGCTAATTGCGGAAAATGTTCTCCAGAAATTTCCGATAAAATAGTTTTGAAAAATAATATTTTTTTTCGAAATGCCTGGATTTTTTGCCACATCATATATATGTTTTGTTTTACCTTGCAAAGAAATACCATAATATCAAACAAAAATGCACTATTTCTGCAAAATTCGTCATCTAGTATATCGCAATGCTGGTTTTGTTCCTCATACAATTTCACGATTTGTTCTCGCAATTATAACACTTTGACTAAAACCTGTCCTCTTGATAGCCAGCGCACTTTACAATGATACAGTAAATCTACACTATATGTCTCAGCATCTGAGTTTCGAAATTGGCGATGTCGTGTTGCATTTGCTCGGATAAAATTAACAAGTACAATAATTTCCTCTATAGTATTGCTTAATTTAGTAGATTTAGCACAAAGATTTTGTTGGTGCAATATACAATGAAATGAAATTAATGTTTGTAAATTTAAATTGTTTTTTTAACAATGAAACAAATCCTTCTTTTTTGCCTTTCATGAAAGGTGCACCGTCAGTGCACACACTAATCAGATTATCAAGTTTTAGTCCTGCTTCACAACATATTTTTTTAAAGTTATCATAGATATCTATTCCACGAGTTCTTCCAGTGAGCGTGCCCAAACCGAGTAGTTCCTCATAACATTGAAAATCTTCAGTTATGGCACGAATAAAATATAATACCTGAGCTGAGTCAGTTTTATTAGTAGATTCATCTGTGCTATTGAAAAATATACATCCTTTTTTGAATTATTGTGCGAAGCTGTTCTGTTACATTGTAAGCTAATTCGTGTTGTCTATCAGTAATGGTCCTTCTTGAAAGAGGTAGTTGTTTATATTTTTCAATTTTTTCAGGATCTAAGCATCCAACTGCTTCAACAATGCATTCCTTTATCATTTCCACATCACTAAATCGCTTACCTCTTTTTCCAAGTATATATACGCTATTTTGAATGTAGCAACAGTTGAAGCGGATCCTTGCTTAGTAAAAGCACTGAAAGATAGTGTTTGATCCTGTCTTTCTTTTTTCATTTTCTGAAGTGCAGATTTACGAGCTTGGCCTTCGAGTTTAACATATTTGTGATCTTTGTGAGATATATAATGCTGGTTCGCATTAAAATTTATAAAATTAAATTGTTAAAATTATAAAAATTAAATAATTTGATTATTTAAATCAAATTAAATATAAAAAATTGCACATAATTGCACATATGTGTGTGCAACATAATTCAAGATTACAGCATTCTGATTGGATATAGTGGCAGCGAATACAAATTCGAATTCATAAAAGTCATAAAATCCAAAAAATTTACCGGAAAACCATTACATAACAAACAAACCATTTTATCTTTCACAGAAATAAGATAATATTGCAGCTGCCATTCTTCATTAAAAACTCTGTTTTCTTCATTAAGTGTTCTTTTAAGTTTTTTTGACATAATTGATAATCTAAAAATAAAATATTTGTAATTAAAATAACCGGAAAATTTAAGACTCTCATCATATGTTGATAACTTAAATAAAATTTTTATATACACATATATATGTTGTTAATAAAAAGAGTTTTAATTAGATTTAAATATCGCACAATAAATAAATATACTTACTTGATGGTTAAAACACAATTTTGAACTAGAAATAATATTACCACCAACGTCAACCGATTACTAAATTAAACTAAATAATTTGTTCTCTGTTGCGCAAGCTAATTGAGTTACTGTTGCTTCTTTACCCGAAAAAAAGCCTTCTATATACACAACTAGTCAAAATATTTTCAAAAAAAACGAATAAATGTTTCCAAAAAATATTCAAACGAAAATTTTTTATTTGAAATTTGTATAAAATACAAAATATGTGATAAGGCCAGGCCACTAAGAATATTTCAAAAGGCCGCGGGTTCCCTATCCCTACCCTAGTCAGAAACCTATATAGTCTATAAGAAAATTCGGCCCTGCAAACGTACCATTTCTTTGCGAATCAAAATAGAAATTAAACATAAGGTGACCGCAGTAAGTCTTTTCTTATTGATTTTTTCTTTAAGATTAAAATAGGTATGTCTGATTTTAAAATTTTTATAAAATTATAAAATTTATAAAATTAAATTGTTAAAATTAAATAATTTGATTATTTTAAT
>CAUHTR010008244.1:173502-190462 GCA_959609185.1 Schmidtea polychroa | reverse complement strand
ATTTAATTGATTAATTAGACAATTGACGCTAGGATCTTTAATATCATTAATTAGAGAATCGTCCAACATGATTTTAATACCCGAGTCATCTTCAATATCTTCCTCGTCTTCAATTTCAATATTTTCTTGGTCTTGATTTTCAATTTCGTCGATTTCTGTTGGTTTATCCTTTTTATATAAAATTTTTACAACTGCTAATTGTATACCGTGGGCCATACATAATTGGTGAATAATATTTAAATTAGATCCAAATTTGCGCATTACTGATGCACCATCTGTTGTGCAGCCGAAGATATCTTTTAAAGATATGTTAAAATTTTCCAATTTATTTCTCAAAATTTCCTCACATTTTTCTGTTGGCATTTTCCCGTGAATTCTGCTGAGGCCGAGGTTCCAAAAAGTTGTGCCATCGTGCACATTGATATTTAAATATTTACGATTTCTAATCGATGTCCACTCATCAAGAGTTAAACTGAATTTGATTAACTTGCGCTTTCTGAACAGTAATTCATCTGTTACTTCTTGGCATTTTTTCCATAATTGATAACAATTTTTTTGTCACCTTGATCTGTTTTCTTTTATTATAGTATTCCATTTATTTTCATTGTGACAAAAGATAAAAAAATTTAATTTTACGCAAAAAATTTTTTATTATCTTTGTATAAATTTGGCGACTCTTTTGAGAAACAGACCGAAAAAGATCTTACCGTTCCGGCCGGCCTTTTTTACCTGCTATTCAAAAGAGCCGTCAAATGTATCTAAATTACTTCCGACGGCCATTCGCTGACTCCAACCCGTCCAGATAAATTAGATATATTGGGGGTTATAAAATATAAAAGCTTCTTAGAAATGTACACCCATCTGTTTTGTGTTGATGTAGACGTAGACCATGAAAAGAAATAGGACTTAAAATATAATTAAAATATATCATTTTCAACGAAATTAATAAATTTCGGTAATTACCGGTTTTTTATTTTGTAATACCGGTAATACCGGTTTCGGTATTACCGTTAATGGAATCCCTAATGACGCTTAATTAAAAATTACAACCGAAGTAATAAAATGAAACCTCAAGAATTTAAATACGTAACGGATTGAATTAAGCATCACAAACCAAAATAAAAAAAATGGACAAACTAGCCGAAAAAGAAAGATGGTAATTAGAAAATGCTTGACTAGAAATAAGGGTGGCAACGAAATCAAACACTAAAGACAATACAAAAACAATTCGAACATATATAAAAGTAGATGGATAGATCAACTCAAATTTTATGATTTTTTTACGATTTTCAGGGGTTTTTCAGAGTTCCTATGTAGTTCAATTCAAATTTTATGTAGGTCAAATCGACTTTAAATGTAGGGACCGTCTAACTCAAAGTAGGTCAATTAAAAAAATATATGTGGAGGGGGTTAAAAAAAGTGACTTTTTGTGTGCAAATGTGTAATGGGCAAAAATAAGGGATAATTCAACAACTTTTAAGAATCGAAATTTATATATCTAAAATCGAATTTAAAACCATGGACCCGCAAGGACAAAGGCTTATTTCTATAGTTAATTATATAGGTCACACACACTTCATATTATGGGGTAGAAAAAATTGTCGGTGTGAAATGGCCAATAAATAAGCTATATCTCACCAATTTCTAAGATAAATTCAAAAATGTTTCAAGAATCGTAACAAGGTGAATGAGGTATCATTTTAAAGGGTTTCCAATGGGGCTCTCCAAGGTTTCTTATTCAAGATATATAATGGTAACACAGAGGTCATTTTGAAGGATTCATGGACAGTCAAAATCTTTTATATAGAAATGGAGAAGAAACAAAGAAATTAATGAAACAATTAAAAATTTTTCTAAGTTGTAGCATTCCTATAGCACTTAGTATCATTATTATTATTATTAATTAATTATAATTATATGTTAGGGAGGGCAGGCCCTAAGGAAAATGCTTCAAAAAATTCAATACATGTCAATACATATAATATAATAAAAATTCGATACATATTACATATATATAATACAATACAAATAAAAGACAAACAATATATGTATAATACCTTGTTCCGGCTGGCTAGCCGGAACCACACTCTGCTACCATGAATAAGTCCAAGAACAATTTTATTATCCGCCTCTACAGGGCCGCGTGGATCAATTGCAGTTTTGAATAATACCAGTAAAACAACCCAAAAATTCCACCAGAACAACCAATTCATAATTTCTATAAAAAACCGAATTCCATCAATAATTACAAAATTACAATAAAACCTACTTCTCGCGTCTGTGTGCACACACCAACAAGAATCGGTCTAACAAGACCGCGCACACAGACGCGATAGAAAAAGCCAAACAACTGCCAGTCAGAGGCAATCCCCACTCTGACTGGTCGAAACAATTATTATTATTATTATTATTATTATTATTATTATTATTATTATTATTATTATTATTATTATTATTATTATTATTATTATTATTATTATTATTATTATTATTATTATTATTATTATTATTATTATTATTATTATTATTATTATTATTATTATTATTATTATTATTATTATTATTATTATTATTATTATTAAGTATCACATTATTTGTCGTAAATTGTGGTTAATGTTGTTTATTATGAAATTTCTAGAACCCACCAGCGTCACATTTAAAAAATACTGTCTCGAGACAGTTGGGTGCTTGTGTATACAGGGCCGTGCCTGGGTATATGGCCGCCTGCGTGCTAGTATGCATAGCCGCCCTTTGAGATAACATCAAAATCAAAGAAAAAAAAATCAAATTTTCATTCTTAATGTTTATTATTATACTTATATATCTAATGTACATGTACATATTACCATTGAATATAAAACATTAATATGTTTTGGCACATCTATAAATCTATGATATTACAATCAAAAATTTACTCTACGCGATTTTTTAGAGGCAAATTCTTCAATATTTAAGGAATCAGCAATTTCACTTTCAATTGCAATAATTGATATATTACTGAGTCGTTCTTGAGTCATTGAAGTTCTCAGGTGATTTTTGATTATTTTTAATTTTGAAAAACTTCGCTCTCCAGATGCAACAGATACTGGAACTGTCAGTAAAAGCTTTAAACTTGTGGCGACATTTGGAAGAGAAGTCTCCAAGTTGTATTTGTATAAAAACTTTATGAGTTCTTCGGGTTGCTTTCTGTCTTTTATGATAATTTTTAGAGAAATTAACTCTTGATATAATTCTACGCCACTGATATCACAAGATTCACCATCTTTAAATTTATTATGGAGATCGAAACAACTTTTTTTTATTTCCTCATGTTCCATATCAATAAATTTGTATAGAAATCCAAAACATTGTTCGAAATTTGACAAAATTTCAAAACGGGTGGTAAGAGATGAAATAGCTGTATCTAGTATTACATAGAAAAAATTAATTTGAAAATGTTCTTTTGGAGTAAATTGAATATCTTCATCTCCTTCATACCTAAATTGTTTTCGTTGATGTCGGCGACGTACACTAATTTCAGCAGGAAAATCCGGTTCTGTTTCAAGTGCTTTACAAAGTTCATTAGAAATCTGCAAATAATTTTCGGAACTTTCGTCATTTCTAATGCTTTTGAAAAATTTCAAAACTTCCTTAATTGATTCAGCACACGAACTGATATTCCAAGAAACTTTCTGCATCATTTTGCTTATAAAATCTACCTTTTCCAAGATTTTGTACCATATTATTATTGAAGAAATAAATTTATAAGATTTAAGTTTCATTGCCAAACATTCAGCTTCATGTCGAACTGTTGGCATTGAAGATTCCTCAGCTATTTCTATAAGGCTGTCATAAATTCCACCTAATTCATTTCGCAGTGGTCTAATCGCTTTAATTCTTGCTTCCCATCGAGTTTCACTAACTTGTTTCAATGTTAAAGATTTTACATTTTTCTTAAAAACTTGCCATCTAAATGGTGATCCACTGAAAACGTTGTATATTGCAGATACCTTACTGAAAAAATCCACCGTTGAAAACGAAACTTTAGCTGCATCATTAATGGCCAAATTTAATGTATGCGCGTTGCATGGCATAAACAGAGCTCGTGGATAATTGTCCAAAATTCGTTTTTCCAATCCTTTATGTCTAAACCCATTATGGTATCCCTGGCCCCTCATATCGTTAATATTTAATTCAAGATAGTTTAACTTTTGAATTAAGAAGTCGTAAAAAGATTCTCCAGTACATTTTTCAGCTTGATAAAAGCCAATGAAATTTTCTCTTACTTCAACTTCATAATTTTTAATATGTACATACCTAATAATCATTGTAATTTGCTCGACATTTCCAGTGTCCGGCGTACAGTCCAAAATGACTGAAAAATATTTTGCCTCTTTTATTGATGTTAATATATATTTTTGAATTTGGGTTGCAAGGATAATGATTATTTCATTTTGAAAGCGATTTCCCAGGTAATGTGGCATGTGGTTCTTTAAAGCGATTGGTTCTTGTACGCGTTTTATGTGGTCTGCCATTATATCATCAAATTTCCTATTATTTTCGTACAATTTGCTGGAAGAATCTCTAAAAGCTAAACACTGTTCTGCTAGAAATTGTACCACAGATATCATGCGCCTGACAATTTGACACCATCGTTTTTTCTCGGCGTCATAATACCGTTACATATTCTTATCAATTGTAGTTTTTCTTTTTAAATTTAATTCCAATTTTTTCCAACAGGTGCAATTTTCGATGTGCAGCGATGTTTTTTCGTGACGAGATAAGTTGTCAGATATGTGTTGCCAATCGTTGAAGCCTTCATTAACTAATTTTATTTCTTGTTTGCCAAATAATTTACAACAGAAGCAAAATGTGGCATCATTTTTTTTGAGAATAGATTAACCACTCACGATTAAATTTTTCACCATTTGGCAGTTTTCTATAGAAATAAACCTTTGAAAATGATCTTCCAAATTCATTTAGTGGATATGTAGATTGTATATTTTGAATAGGGCCTTTTTCAATTAAAATATCCAGCATTTTATTGGTAAGTGTTAAAGGCTAGCAAGCTGGATCATTTAGTTCTATACACATAGCAAAATATTCTTCATCAATTTCAGTGATATCGTCGATATTTGTAACTGCAATATCTCCTATTTCATCATTACTACTAATATTGTCATTATCATTTGTATTTTCGGCAGATAATTCATTTTCATTGGAAAAAAATTCACTGCTTGGATTTGCTTGGCTACTGCAAGCATTTTGCATTTCTGGAAGTTTTCCCAAATATTTGGTTAGTGAACCAAAGACTTTTTAGCAACATGTTGTTTTTCTTCTCGCTTTCTTTTATACTGTGCTCCAGACAATCTTTTCGTTTTTCTTCCAGTCATTCTTAGGCCTTTTACTAAAATGTTTAAAAATATCAATAAGGATTTGTATTGAAATTAATTTATTATAGAATTAAATTTATTACCTTTTTCAACCTTTTGTAACAAAGTGTTGGGTGAGGCGGTGAGGGAATCTGCCCAAGTGCTTTCCGAGTCCGAATAGGGTTTTATTGCCACGCAGCTGAGACGCTTACCGTGCTATAGACAGACAGGTAAATCATATATTATAACACACACACACTCACACTCCCAACTTACCTACAGCCAGGTAGACTAACTGAACACACGTGAAAGATGAATTTGCACTTTGCACTTGATTCTGATATGGCCTATGCCGAGCGCATGTGAGGGTAGAACTCAGTAAGGTTAAAATCAGTTAGAATAAAGAGAGATGTACTCTGTTCATAGTTGGTTAAAAGGAGTGTTCATCTCTCTTTATTCTTACATCACGGAGTTCTGTGCGGCCACTGCGTCAGCATGCGCTCGCCAATAAGCGCACAGAATTGAAAACAACGAATTGACAACAACACTCCACTATTTGACAATTTACTTCGATTATATATGACTATGACTATATATTAACATTGTTATTTATAGCGACAAATTTAATTCTACTTCCTGTTCAGTGACATTTTCTGTTACTAAATTTTCTTCAGCATTAACAAAATCAGTAAACGAGTGTTGCTTTTCAAAATATTCCTCTATATCAGATGAAAATTTTTCATTTATTGCCATTCTAACTACAGCTAACTTTTGACCAAGCCGTTTTAGCCATACTAATTGCATCAAGAATACTTACTTTAAATTTTTCTTCTGGATAAGAATCATAAAAATGAATCATTTTTGTAACAATTCCTTTTTTATAATACTGCTTAAAAGCATTGATAACCCCGGCATCTAAAGGCTGTAACTTACTTGTGGTATTTGGAGGCATAAAAATTAGATCAATATTTGTTAAAGATTGACCTAACGGAGGATGGGAAGAACAATTATCTACTAATAAAATAATATTTCTTCCAATACTTCTTAATTTAGAATCCCATGACACAATCCAATTTGAAAAAAGTATTGACGTCATCCATGCATTCTGATTGTTTTTATAATTTAGGGAAGTAATATCAACATTTTTAAAACATCGGGGATTTTTTGATTTTCCAATTATTAATGGAGGCAATTTTTCACCTTCCATACTTGCACAAAATAACAAAGTTATCCTATCCTTAGATAACTGACCTCCAACGCACCTTTCTCCTTTAACCTTAATTGTTTTATTTGGTAAAAGCCTGTAAAATAATCCCGTTTCGTCTGCATTAAAAATATCTTTGTTACCATAACCTTTCCTAATTTCCGGCCACTCATTTTTAAGCCACGACGCCACCAACTCATTATTTACATCACCAGCTTCTCCAGAAATAGATCCGAAAACAAGAGAATGCCGAGTTTTAAAACGTTGGATCCAACTCATTGTGCAAGTAAAATCTTGAATCTTTAGGTATTTGGCAATTAGATCAGCTTTTTCAATAAGTAATACACTGTTAATGGGAATCTTTTTGGATCGTTGCAGCAAATACCAATCCCTTAACTGAATATCTAAATCATCATAAAAAGATTGTTTCAGTTTCTTGGTTGATGAAGGCCTGGAACTGTAGGACTCAAGTATTTCTTCCCTTTTCTTGTGACAAATGCTTGATATTGATGAAGGTGATATTTTATATTTTCTGGCCAATGATGCTTGGCTTTCTCCTTTCTCAAAAAGTGCTATGATTTCAAATTTCTGTCTTAGTGTTAGAATTGTCCTAGAACTTGATTTCATTATGGCCTAAAATTTTTAAGTAAAATAATATTTTCAATTAATCAAATAACCTTTAATCAGGTTACCATTTAATCAATTACCTTTTTAAAACAAAAATAAAAAATAAACCCAAAATAAAAATATGTTCTCTTTAACCGATCATCGGTTAAAGAGAACATTTACACTGAAAAATTGGGGTAAATGCCGTTTTTAAACCAAATGGCGCATGGACGAATTGGATTGGCACGTTTAAACTCATGCGTATATGCATTAGCAAATCAAAAGTTAATTCATAAATACAGAAATTTTAATTCATATAATTAAACGGAAGTCTATTTGTTGACAAATTTTATCTGTACTGGATTATATAAATCACAAAATCCCAATAAAACTACTGCACAATGATAACCTGTATTGCGGAATATCATCGGTCTGTTTCGACAGTTGCTTCCTTTCATTGTTATAATTATGCAAACAAGCTGTTTGTGAATTTCTGCCGGAAAATAAATATTTTCACCATTGACTCGGACAACTTTAAACTAATTCGTTTATCGATTGAGCAGTTCTTTTTCATTGAACATTTACGTGATAAAACATCACTTCTCAATCACTCTGGTGCCGATAATAATAATAATAATAATAATAATAATAATAATAATAATAATAATAATAATAATAATAATAATAATAATAATAATAATAATAATAATAATAATAATAATAATAATAATAATAATAATAATAATAATAATAATAATAATAATAATAATAATAATAATAATAATAATTTTCCAATTTCACCACTAATTTATTTTTAATTGTATTTATTAAAAAGAGCTTGAAAACTATAAATCAGTAAATATATCGATGTATATATTTAGTGGCCCCTAATTTTAAAGTCTATTCGCCCTACATAATTAAAAAAAATTTCTAAGTATTTGAGTTGACCTATATAAAAATACTAGGATTTTTAGAAAAAAAAATCCACAGGGGTATGTGAGTTAGTGGGCCCATTTACCAATAAAATCAAATTACATTTTATTAAATCAAAAATTATTCAATCTGGATACAAATAGCCAAATATTTAAACATTAAATATACTACAATCAAATGAAAGTGTATGCCCTCGTCTGATTGGTCGAGTATATGATTATAAGGTTATCATTTATTGAGACAACTCATAACTATCAGACTTGGATGGCTGACCAGTGGTGGTGTCCTGAAAAGATGAGGGAGTACCCAGATTTTAAACGCGATAGTATCAACCCAGAAATCGACCTTAATAATACAAAACGAAACAGCTACAAAAATCGTGAGGTGACGTCTTAACCCAAATGTTTAACTACCGTATATACTCGCGTATAAGTCGAGTAAATTTTAAGAGGTTTTAAAGTCCTAAATTGGAAACACGCGTATAAGTCGAAGTAACAAAAATAAAAAAAAGGTTTAATGATTTCATTAAAAATTAATTAGTACGTTTTTTGACCCGCGTATAAGTCGAAGTGGCTATTTTGACTTGAAAATTTGACGTAAATTTCTCGACTTATGCGCGAGTATATACGGTAATTAAATTAAGTTACTAACTTATTTGCTTTCCGAGATTTGTTTGACGAAAAATATACGTATTTAAAATATAGCTTTAAACACAAAATGGTTCTAGATAGCTTAGCAAATCAAGATTTTACAAAAATTCCAATTTCTTTAGATCGCGAGAATTTTCCAAACCAAATTAATTTACGATCGACTTTCCCCTGAATTACTGAATCTGTAAGATTGTACTAGTCAATTTCTCTATCTGAATTTAACTGGCGTGTAATATTTCGTTGATCTGTTTCGTTCAAATTATGGCTAACATGATCGTTGTTGTCGTCCCTTAACTAAAATTTGTATCGGTATTTATAAATATAATTCATAGCCTATTCTATAAATAGTAATTATTTAATTATTTAATTATATATAAATATATATATATATAAAAATAATAATATGATCGGCAAATACTATACATCAATTAATACATATTATTAATACAATTAATAAAATTGTTTAAGATATTTTTACAAATTGTTAAATATACACATTGGAGTTTTAGTTATCTGCATGGATGCTCACCCGGTACCTGTTCATATAATATTTGTTAATTCGAACCTTATGATGGGTTCTATCGTCCAACAAATAGAAATACAATTTAAATAACATTACCATTCTGAATTTCCCTCGTTTAGCTTTGTCGTTTATTTTCAAATTTTGCTTAGACTTTTAGAACATTTCTAACGTCTATTAATGAAATTTTAATTTATTTTTTGAATTTAAAACTTTTTAATGTATTCAATAATTTAGGATTGGGTTGAGTTTGATGAAAATGGAAATTGTTCTGTCGGTATTTACGATTTTCAGTCAAAGTTTCAAGTAACGAAGGGTCATTAAAATTGAAGTTCATTGCTGTTTGTTTTTGTGGATTTCTGGGAGAAATAAATGGCTTTCTTGATGTCGTTTATTTGTTATGTAGACATTATGACTTTAAAATTAAATCGTTATTTAAAAAACAGCGTGGGTTACCCAAATGCACCGGAGTGCCACTAAGCAGGTGATTGGGCAATCCGTGTGCCACTGAAATAAAGCTAGAATTTTATTCTATCAAAATGTTACACACTACATAAATAATCATGACAAATGATTTGAAATAATAGTTTTGTGTAAATTCTATTTCCTGATTCCAGCCTAACATTGTTACTTATGGGAAATTGTAGTGTAACGTTAATTTTTTGAATGCAATTACGAATGATAATAATTATTTTCATTCGAGACATCCTTCACAAACTAACAAAAAGAAACTATATAGTAATTCTCTATAGTAATAATTTACTATAACAAAAAATCAATTGAAAGAATTCAGAAAATTAGAAGTCGCAAAATAGTCAAACCAATATAATATTCCGAATTCGCAACAAGTATTTATTAAAGGAACACTCCTATATTACAAAAGAGAAAGAAACTACATCGCTATAATTTCTACTACTATATAGTATCAGAAAGGTCAGATAATTTACAAGTCAAGGAAAAATTAATTCAACACTAGAAAGTGTTTGTAGAGCCAAATCGTCATCGAATCTCTCACTTCAATTAATATTGTGGTAAATCGCAACCAAACCTAAATATTTATTGTTCTCCCCAGGCAGTTTTCTCTCCACAATGTAAAAATTATGGGAGAAACTGCATCTGCAGATGAATAAGCTGCTGAAGAATTTCCTCAAATACACCCCAGATCAAGTTTGGAATGCAGATGAAATCGGCCTTTTTTGGAAATTTGTTGTTTATATTATTTTTACTTTTTTTATATTAATGAATTTCTGATATTATTTTCTTTTATCCAAATCATAATTTATTTTTTATATAATATATTTAATGAATTAAAATGTGTAAGCACGAAAAATAAATTCTTTTGTGAACTCTAACCAGGATTTTTTATATTTTTTTATACTTTTGTTGCTTTTTTAGATATGGAACCAATCTACTATTTTTCCATTCAGCCAATATCTTTTTTTACACGAATTTTTTAGGAACGTATCTATCGTGTAAAAATAGAATTAGGTGTATATATATTCACTTATTCACCGTAATGGGAATATTAAAGTACTAAAATTTTCATAAATCGTAATTTTTGAAATGTGCCATCAAAATATTTTTCAAGCACCATCGGTTGCAGACAACTATTTAAAGATCAATCTTTATTTCAGTTATTTCAGTATTGAATCGAAACAATACAAAAGATGCTACAAAATTTGATTACAAAATTCCTTTATAATTCAAAAACTTCTTATGTTCACAGATGTTAGGACATGACTTTGTCACATACTTTCCTATTCTAATGTGTTCAAAACATTCCATAGAATTGATTTCACAAGTGGTCGTTAAAGAGCTTAAGTGTCTAACATTCTTTTCATATGGGTACTAATTGGAAAATAATGAAGGAAGACAGAATTCAGTTACATATCCAAAGTTTCATTTTGAAGAAGTTAGTAGCAGTTCAAAACCTCTGATGTATTCTATTCATTAAACAAACAAGTTATAGGATCTATAGCATTTACCATGAAGATCCTGTCGAAATGCCAAATTAAAGATGCCAAAATGAATTGCAGTATTTATCCTTCAAAAAATTCTAAATGAGTGTTTGAATCGTTACGAAAGTCACAGTTTATATTTATGGTTAAAAATCTAAGAATCTGGACTAAATTCAACTGAAAAGCGTTGGTCCATGTCAGTGATGTGTTAATCACTATCAATGGTCGACGTAACTATTTTAAGTGACCCAAAAGTTATTTTGTAAAACTTCTGAAATTTTTCAAATTTTATTATAAAAGGACACAAAAATTTCTTGTATTTTATTTGTTTTTATACAACCTATTGAGAAATTTACTGAATTTTCTCTCAATATCTACAGTTTGTTAATTGCTGAGGAATTTCCACAATAATATGTTCTGTGGTATAGCTATTAAATAAATCTTGTTTTCCTAAAAGTAAAAGAAGAAAAGAACATTTTTCTCAAAAATGAAAACAAAATAAATCACAAATGTATTTAAAACATTTCTAATTCCTAAAAATGTTACAGCTGTTAGTTTTCATGCAGCGCATAATATCACACAACATGGAAAAGATCTTTTTAAAAAATGTTTTAGAATGTATTTTTAAGAAAAAGATTTAATAATCAAGCGCATTAACAAGTTGCCTATAAGCCGCAACTAAATTGTAGAAAAAATATTAAGATATCTTAATAGAAATACTTTTAAATATCATAAAAATATACTTTTCAAATAAATTTCGATAGATTTCACGGTTAAAAAAGTGTTATTTTTTGGTTGATTTGGAATTTTGGCCTTACAGATATTTAAAACACTTAAGTTAAAAGACATTCCTAATTGTTTATGAAGTTCTTAGATGGGTTCTTAGAGTTTTCTCATCAATTTTGTTTTAAAGTGGACAGAATTGAAAGTCTGACTTTAAAACGAATGGCTGTTAAATTTTAGTATTAATTATACAATTAATCATATAATAATTATATTCTAATATAGCAATTTTGTCTGGTCAATACCACAAATAAATAAATAATTGTTACGTTATGTGGTAAGCCATTTTCCAATTTTTGAGTCTAGATTAAATATTGACTATATAAAATTCAATCATAAAGGAATTCCTAAAATAATTATTTTCCGATTCATTTGTGAAAGACATTTTAGTTAGCAAACATTTCTGTAGAATGTATTGTAGCATAAAGGAATTCAGAGATTTTGCAGAAGTTCCATCAATTAATTAAATGAAAACAACTCACTGATTCTTCGCTCACTTACTAGAATAAAATTATGTAACATTAATAATAATAATAATAATAATAATAATAATAATAATAATAATAATAATAATAATAATAATAATAATAATAATAATAATAATAATAATTCTTGATTATATATATATCATTCTAAGCAGTCTTGCTAGTCTAATATCTGTCACACTCGAAATTTAATTACAATGAATGAATAATTTTATCACTGATTATTTTTCAAAAATTTTGTTGAGTATTTCATAAAAATATAATTATTAAAATGAATGAAAATATTCTTTGAAACAGCTAGAAAGATGGATAAACAAATTGGACAATCTATTTTATTTAAAATTGCTTTTGAAAATATAAAAATTTCGTCACTGCAAGAGGACTAAGATTAAAAAATATATTTAGAGAAAATTATTTTTAAAAAAATTAAAAGTCGAGTTTTCAAAATATTATAAGTTCGAAAACACTATGCAAATTTCGACATTTGTTCGTATGATACATGCCTATTTTACATTTTTTGTTATTTTAAAGTTGGATAAGACAAAGTTTTTTATGGTTTTAATCAGTGATAGGTTTCAATTTTCTTTGGAACCGGTACGGTTTCCAAATTTTTATTTATTTCTAAAATGAAAAATCCGCACTTACTTACTAGAACTTATTAAGAACCGGTACGGGCTTACCGGTGCGTACCGACTGAATTCCATCACTGGTTATAATCTACATATTCATTTACTAAAATAAAATCCCGAAATAAAAATTTAAACAAAAATAAATGTTTTTACTAAATGCAACTCAAAAAATGCGTATTTTGTATTGAATCATATAATAAAAAAGAAGTGAATATAAATCTTTGATTTACCTGATTAAGAAACGCTTGCAATTGCTGAAGATAAACAGCATAAAATATAATTAAATTATTTGCAACCCTCAATAATTTTAATCATTCTTCTAAGAGTAAGCATTTCTGAAACAAAACTTTGATAAATTAAAACAAAAATTCATTGAACAGAAAAGTCAATATTGGAATTAAAACGATTCACGATTTCATTTCATCTTTGCACAATTTTTCATTTTTCTTTGATCGCTCAAAAAAGCCGCCATTTAATCTATTCATAAGGTAAAAATCCATTTTTAAAAGCAAATTAACCGATGAAGATAAAATACTTTATTCTAAAATAAAAATTAAAAATTTTTGGTAATTGTTTAATATTTTTCTAAAATTTATTAGTTGAAAAGCAATTGCAATTTTGTTTTCATTCAATTAAAAAATTTAAATATTAAATAAATTATTTTAATTAAAAATGATTTTTTTCAGAAACTTTGGGGATAGTGTCAATTTAAAGGGAAAGGATGTATTTGAAGGGAGCCGTATTTTTTAGAATAGGTTTTCTGAAAATAGTTCTTTATTATTCTTGTCGGGTCTAATTCTAAACTTCTTCAAATTAATAAATGACAATGCCGTGGTTTGGAAATACATTTTAAAAGAGTTTCTGGAATTTTTGGGACTATGGGGTTCAAGTTATATTTTGTCTTTACTTTGTTTTAAAAACCATTAAGAGTTATATTTAATTTAATTTACTTATTTTATAATTATTATATAAAATTTATAATTATGATTATACATAGATTTTCCACGTACTGATTAATTTGTTAGAATTAACACAATCAATTTTAGAGAAGATGAAACTTTTCCAACTACGATAAATGCACCAAGTATTTGAATTTATTATTATTATTATTACTATTATTATTATTATTATTATTATTACTATTATTATTATTATTATTATTATTATTATTATTATTATTATTATTATTATTATTATTATTATTATTATTATTATTATTATTATTATTATTATTATTATTATTATTATTATTATTATTATTATTATTATTATTATTATTATTATTATTATTATTATTATTATTGTTGTTGTTATTGTTATTATTAAAAAATATTATATTTAACAGAAATATACTATGATACATGCGATATGCTGTGCTTAGTGATGCGCATCAATGATCGTTATCCCAGAGGATTTGGAAGGATTTCAATACAAACTGTTGTTAATAAACTTGTACTAATAATCGTTTGTAGCAAGAACATGTTGAACCCAGCCGGGCCTCCTTTAAAAAAACTAGAGGGACAGTGAATGCGTGTTAGGTGTGCGGGTGTTCGTGTATGTGAGAATAATCTATTTCATACTATATTAATGGAACTATTATAGAAACTTTATTTATTTTAAAACTAAAATAATAAATAAATGTTACCGATTTCAGTAAAGATAATCGTCTTTGTTTAGTAAAATATTTGGGATTTCAATTTTCTTTAGTTCACTTTCTTTCAATAGATTTTTTTATTTATAATTTCCAATTTCTGGTTTCTACAGTAAGTTGCGAGTCTAATTACTATAGACTGATTTTTTCATTGAAATTATAATTAATTCAGCAAACAATGCTAAACAAAAATAAACGAGGTGGGGGGGGGAGATAAATATATGGCGTGATTAAAACAATATTACACCAACCATATAATCAAACACAAATGATAAAAATCAAATTGCGAATAAAATATTTTTCAAAATTCAAAAATAATCTGAGTGAGTAAATTAATTGAAAATAAATTTAAAAATAAAGATATTCAAGTTTGGAAGTTTCATTAACAACGGATTAAATATTTTTCAAATAATTTTTAAAAAAATTGATTTTGTATAAATCCTTTCTCAGTGTAATAATGAAAAAATTCTAATTTTTTACAAACGCGTCAGAAGCTAGACACTATTTGGAAAATAAAATGAAACGCTTCATAAAAATCTTTATAGTTCCAATGAAAAAAACTTATTTTATATTTTACATTTATTATAGGAACATTTTAAAATTACCAAGTAAATTACTCAAAAACTTGTTTGAACTAGGAATACAATAATAATGAAATTATTATAAGTACTTCTTTTTTCAAATTTCACTACTGATTTCTTTTCAATTGATATTGTATTTATTAAAAGGCTTGAATATGAATCAGTAAATATATCGATGTTTTTGATATTCACAATTTTTTGGCCCACGCGGTATTTTTTCGCACTACTAGTGAAGGGGTCTTCTTGGTCCCAGAAATTTTCTATATAAAATTCTACTCTCGTTATAAAACCAAAGTAATTTAAGATAATAGAAATATGTTTGTATACAAAATTCAGGTCTCATTAAAAGCTAAAGTAATTTAAGGTCCCAGGGATTTCCTATACAAAATCCGACCCTCGCTAAAAAAACTTTAAAGCCACTTGAAAAGTATTCTCAAAACTATAGATACTTTGTAAGCATATATAAGGCTTTCGATTAAAACAAATGAAATCTAATTCCTTTGTTGAATATTCAAATTTTTTATATATTATTTATATATTATTTATTTTATATATTTTTTTTATATATTATCTTATTTTTATTTTTTAGTGTGAAACATAAATTCTCAGAACGCAAGTCTCTGAACTTGAAATATATGAAATAATTTATCAACAAATCCCTATTCTCTAGAGGTAAAAAGATATAGTCCAAAGAAATTGTCTTTTTAAATAAAATTCTAAATGTCTAATATAAAATATATTTAATTTAATTTTTTTGAATTATCCAAATTCTTAGAAAGTAAAAAAAAATCAAAATCTGATGCAAAGAAATTCAGTTGAAATATAAATAATTGCTGATCGTGACAACAATAACTTTAAAAATATCTTAACAAAAAATTAATTAAAAAATCTAAAAATAGTAATTTAATCCTTTTTAAAACAGCGCATAAATGGAAAATATTTCTTATAATTTTTTAAAAAATCAGAAAATTCTACAAAAATTTTTATTAATAATTAGAATTTGATATTTTTTTTTCTGGTTTTAGAAATGGGAAATTTTTTTCATTGAATTATAAGTTGAAACGTGACTTACATTGTATATAATTATTTCTATAAACATAGAGATATTTAGAGTTAACAGAATGAAAAAATGTTCGATTTCTGTATGTAAAATATAAATATGTTTTTAGATTCAATTAGACACGAAAACTTTCGGGTTAATTTCTGCAGGATATACTAATTACCATCGACTCGAGGAATAGACTTCCACTGACTTGGTTCTTTAACTGAAGGCATTTCAACAACCTGGAGATATAAATTAGCAAACTAAAGCAGGCCTAATAGGAAATGTTCCACATTTTTTAATAAGATATTGGAATATAACAAAATTGTAAAAAATTATATTTTATTAATTTATAATTTGATTATTAATTTTAATATTGAAATTTCCCCAATTGTTCACCGAATTGAAATAATTGTTTTTTTTCCGCGAAATTTTAAAAACTATTCCTGACATTCATTCTGTTAGAATGTTTTCATTTACTTAATGTTTTATTTTCTTTAGATATATCTTATATATAAAGCTCTAAATATGATTGTTTGTTTGTTTGTATGTTTTATGGGTTTGTTT
>CAUHTR010008244.1:138994-173492 GCA_959609185.1 Schmidtea polychroa | reverse complement strand
TGTTTATGGGTTTGTTTCCCACCTTTCGCTGTTCGCATAGCCTAAACCGCTCCAGCTAGATAGTTGAAAATTTACAGGATCGTACCTTTGATGGCAAAGTTGCAAACTAAAAAGATATTTTTTCGATATCTTGATATAAAGTACGACATTTATTTTATTGTAAATGATGCAAATTTGACGTTACAAATGCCGTATAGATTTTTTTGCCTGCCCATTGTCAATTATTTTCATGGCCGACTGTTTTTGAAAACATTTAATTCGATGTTAAGATATCTGATAGATTTAGTTACTGTTCATTTTGGTTATATACCTTCGCCTATGGTTTTAACGCCGTAAGTTGATCTAATTATATTTTAATTACTAATTATTAAAATTACAAAAGTTCATACCCCAAAAATATGTAAATTTTCAAGTCAATTTTACTATAAACAAAAACGAAATCGACTGGGATAAATGTTATGAAGGAATGAAGGAATGTATTAAAGCAGATATTAAGGTAAACAAGTTTTCTGAATTATTTAGTTTTATTAAGGATGGAGATGGGTAAGTTGAAGAGGTGGACGGTACAATTAATTTTATGGACCATCTATGTTAGGAAGTTAGATATTTCAATATTTTAACTGAGAGAATTGACCCGGAATTTAAGAACTTGAGCATTATAGAATCTTCTCATTGTTGAATAAAAAGGAGATTATAACCCCTATAAATAACATGGTAATAATTATGAACAATTCATTATTAATGAAGTTAGCATCTGAAGAATGGTAACATATGAATCATTGAAGTATATGGGAAAATACGATTCGCTACCCAGTTGAGTTTGTGTATACTCTTAACTTAAATCACTCCAGACTTTATTTCAAACTAGGGAGCTTCAATAGTTTTGCTACACAATATTAAACATCAAAAACGGCAAACTCTTTTTATATTTTATATTGTAACTATTAATATTAATTATAAATAATGTGAAAAATGAAATTTAGTAATTTATTAAAACATTAATTAATTAGAAAAGCATAACCGTAACGAAGCACGGCAATACGGCTAGTTTGTTATAAAAATTGTTTGTACATGTACAATTGTTAGTATACTTAAAAGTTCGGTTAAAATTATTTTTAATCTTCATTAATTTAAAATTTATTTTCCTATGAATTTATGTAGACGTGCAGTGGAAATTGTTTTATTTATAAAATGTTCCGGGAAATTAGAAGATCAAGAAGAAGATCAAGGCCAAAGGAAATCAGGAAGTGAGGTGAAATGTTTTAATGATTGCTTAAATTATTTTAAAGAATTGATATATGATATTTAAGGTGAAAGTCCAAAAGGTTTTAAGAGGATTCACACAAATGAAAGAAATTTATTTCACAAAGCATTTGAAGCCATAATTAAAAAAAGCATTTTGATGTAACTGATATTGGATTAAAATAAACTTTTAAAATTGTTTTATTTATAATTGTTATATTTTTATACTTAATAAAAATTAAATAGATGACCACAGACTTGCCACACCAGAAATCTGGTCACCTCAGATATTACCATTTTTAACAAAGGAATAATTATTTAAAAATTATTAATAAGTTTAAAAATAATTTGTTTTAATTGGATGACATTTTACAATGAAATAAAACCAATACCACTGTTCAGTGGGGTCCGGACAAAAGGTCCGACAGAAACAAATAGCCGACAGACAAAAGGCCGACGTACCCAAAAAGCCGACTTGAACAAAAGATACAAAAAGAATATGGACAAGATGAAAACTTCTTCTTATAATGCGACAAATTGAGGCCCCAGCGTTTCTGCCTAATGCGGAAATTCCGGAAGCATTTGGAGAATTAAAAATATATAAACCCCTATTGCTGAAGAAGTGGTTCGAAGAAAATTATGTGAATGGCCAGTTAAGAAACATAAATTGAAGAGAAGTCAGAGTCCCATCACTTTCTCAGCCTCAGCTTTTGTCTGTATATGACAACGAAATAAATGATATACCAAGAACTCAAAAGAATCTTAGGTTGGTAAATATTGGTTGGAAAAAATCATCCTGGAATATTCTACATAATTAAGCAGTTAAGAACGCAAGAACAAGAACGCACTGCAGCTGAAATGGAATCCATAATTTTGAGGCAACCACGCCCTAAACGCAAAAAAAAACAATATGTAGAGAAGGTCCGAAGATTGGCAACGATTGAATATGACCGACATAATAGAACAAAGTTAGAATTTTCAAGGGGAATAGCGTATAATTTAAGTTTTTAGATTTTTATTGTAGAAATATTTTTCTGCATCTTTTTCTTTAAATAAATAATGTTATTTTAATTGCTTATTTATCCTATCTACATATACCATACATCTATCCATAATAAATAATGAAATCAAAAATCAACTTTTATAAGTAATTCAAAGTATACATGATTAAAAAATAATTGTTCAAAGTTCATTGTTAAGTATTAGATGACAGAGGGCAACAATATGGGAGAGATATAAAATTACTTTGTCGGCCTTTTAGCCTGCCTGCTTTTTGTCTCTGTCGGCCTTTCGTCTATTCGACCATTTGTCTATGTCGGCCTTCTGTCCATGTCGGTCTTTTGTCCATGTAGGCCTTTTGTCGTAGACCCTTGATCAGTTTATGGAAGGGTTTGATTAGAATTTATTAGTTATCCCTGACCCGCAGTACGTTGTTTATTTCAAAAATCTTCCTATTGACGATTTACAAGACAGTTAAAAGGATTATGTATAAGTCATAAGTTATGAAGTCAATAAAAAAATATTCCTATTAGAATTAATATGAAAAATAAATAAATAATCAAATCGTACTAGGAAGAAAGGCACCTGAAATTAAAAACATTAAAATATGTAAATTTATAAATAAAATAAAAAATAACTAGATTATCTAATTAATTAATTAATAGAATCTTAAAATGAAAATGGTAAAACAAAAAGAATTTACCAAGTTCAAATTTAAATCTTATGGTTTTCTAAGAACGTTTTTTTTCAAATTTCATCACTGATTTCTTTTCCATTGACATTGTATTTATCAAACAGATTTAAGACTATGACTCAGTAAATATATCGATGTTTTTGATATATTTACTGATTCATAGTCTTCAAGCTTTTTAATAAATACTTATGGTTTTCGACAAAAGATTCTAAACTTGGAATGTTGTCAAAAAACAACTTGAAAAAAGAAAACGACAATCGGGAGCTAAATAAGCCCATATAAAAGTATTTTTAAGCGTTTTGGGAAAATTTATGAAATGGTTCAGAGCTGTGATATAAAGTTAAACAAATATTAATTTAACTCTATGAACAGAAATGTTTTTCCTCGAAATATGAATTTATCACTGTGCCGTCGGGGCGATCCTAGACTGATATAATCCCATTGGGACAAATATGAGAGTGTGAAAAACGTGAGCATTGTAATATATTATTAATATGTATTAATATATTATTAATATATTATTAATATATTATTCGGATGTTTGTAAAAAATATTGAAATGGAATAATTACATTTCACGGAATATTATTTATATTTTGTAAAAATTCTCCAGAAATATTATATTGGAAAATTGGTTATGTTTTAATATTATATTCTTAAAACATCTTATGAATAAGGTTAAATCTTTAAACATGGTGACTATGTCGATGCTGTATTTTATTCGACTGTCTCAAACCTTTGAAATATAGTATATAGTATATATAGTAAAAGTATAATAAGTATAAATGCTGGCAATCATAATTATCATTATTATTAAATTAATTAATTCGCCATTAAAATCGGTTGTTTTAATAATACCAGATTTAGACAACAATTTGTAATTAAATATATTTTTAGAAAAGTAAGCTTTTATTATTAACAATTTGCATTCTAGTATACCCATCAATATGAGTAGTAAACCGAAGAAATCTAAAACTTATCACTTCAATGAAGAGTGGGAGTTCGATTACTTTTTTACAATGATGAGTGATAAATGCTGTTGTTTAATATGCCTTACCTCGGTAGCCATTGCTAAGAAGGGTAATCTGGAGAGACATTATATACCAACGGTGGGCAAATGCGGCTCTTAGAGCCTCATGCGGCTCTTCGTTGAGTAAACTGCGGCTCTTTGATAATTGAATTTTTGATAATTGAATTTGAAAATTGAATTCGATTTTTTTATTTTGAAATTTTTTCAACTGAATTTTTAAAAAAAAATTTTTTGTTGCAATTGTATTTTCATGGTTAGTTCATTTTTACCTGTGTCACAAAATAGGTGTAAACAGAATTAAAATTTATAGTGTCATTCGATGGCGGTATTTAGAATCAAAATTTAATATTTCCTTATTACATTCTACCTTGTTTGATTCTTTTTATAAGCAATATTTAAATAATACATGTCTCACTACACTATATACCAGGGGTGGGCAAGTGCGGCTCTTTGATGAGCCATGTGGCTCTCTAGGACCTCATGCGTGCCCACCCCTGTTATATACCAACGGTGGGCAAATGCGGCTCTTCGTTGAGTAAACTGCGGCTCATTGATAATTGAATTTTTGATAATTGAATTTGAAAATTTTACTGCTTTTTAAAATACCCAGAATTAGAAAATGAAACTTGGCTTTCTGACTTAATGTTCCTTACAGACATTATGGAACATTTGCAAATATTAAATTTGGCTTTACAAGGAAAAGAAAAGATAATTATTGATTTGTCACAAACGTTATTTAGTTTTGAAGCTAAACTTCGGCTTTTTGTGAACGATCTTAGGTCGAAAATATTTAATCATTTTCCACGAATAAAAGCTAATAAAATTGATATCACAGAAGAAAAAGTAAACGAATACAGTGAAAAATTGGAAGAATTGCAAGCGGATTTCAAATGTAGGTTTGAAGATTTGAAAAGTTTTAAATCTACATTTGCATTTTTTGTGAACCCATTTATTTGTGATATTATTGAAGATGGATTTCCAATTTCTGAAGTAATACTTGTTAAAAAAGCGGTTGGGGAATTGGAGTTATTAGATATGAAAGAGGACCAGGCTTTGCAAATGCACCATAAAGTTACTTCTATAATTGAATTTTGGAAACTCGTACCAGAGGCAAAATATCCACACTTAAAACAAGCTGCTTGCCGTCTAATTTCAATTTTTGGTACAACATATTGTTGTGAATCTTTGTACTCCACAATGAAGTTCGTGAAGTCGAAATATCGTTCACAGTTGACCAATCAGCATCTTACAGAATTGCTGCGAACAGCTTTAACAAAGTATACACCAAATTTCAAAGATTTGACCAAAAGTCTTCGTTAATTCAAGAAATTTTATTACTTTTTATTAATGGATTTTTATTATATTTTATGTTTGTTACTTAAATTTTGAAATAATTGTTTTTAATAGCGTTTAAGTCTTTTTTTAATCAAATTAATGAAATAAAAAAAAATATGTAGTTCACTATGGTGGCTCTTTAAAAAAATAAATTTTCGGAAAATGTCTCTCATTGAACTCATGCGTGCCCACCCTTGTTATATACAATCGCAATATAAATTACAAAAATCTCTAAATCGACCACAAACACATGAATAGTATAGAGAAAAGAGCCAATGAATATCAATAAACTTTAATTAACAGAATAGAAGGAATTCATATTCAAATTCATATTCTATTTAATTTATTACATTTTATTATTATTTTATTATTTTATTATGTATATTATTATTATTTTTCCTTTGTTTAAATCTTAATAATTTTTAATTATAATTAATAATATTATTATTATCTTTATTTATTAATATTTTATTATTATTATTACTTTTTATTAATTTTATAGTTAATTTTTTATTTAATTATTTAATTAATCTTATTTATTTATTATTATCATTCTTAGATTTACATTTAATATATTCTACCAAGAACGTAAATTATGACAAGAATATTTCAATTTGAACAAATCTTTAAATAGTAATTATTTGATTTATTATAAATTAAAATGTCGAGTTAATTTTAGATAAACTGGGTATTAACTTTTCAGAATAATATATATATATATATATATATATATATAACATTTGAAACAGTTACTCTATAGCTCATCCACTCTGTCAAAACTCTACCATTAAGTACATAGTTATTCTTAGGCTCAGTTAACAACAGCTTTTCAACTTTACTACCAGGTAAATAGCAGAGTTCAGGAGCTACAGGTAAATCATCTAATTTATCTTGTATACGATCCGGAATGATGATACCTACCTCTAGAACATATCCACGATCTCCATCAAACATCTTTTAATCATACTATCCATTTCAGTCTGATCTTCTAACCATCTGAACTCACCAACAGGAAGTTTTTGAGATAAAGCCCATCCATATAAATTATTAACATCTTGATACGTCAATTGAGTTGACTTATCAACCTCAACATGATGTTTGTTGATAAATGTCATTCCACCCTGAATACCTGCCTCAAACAAGCGGTAGAACTCTGGATCTTGAATAAGTTCTATTGGTTCAGTCATCTGTTTCAGAGCTGACTCCCAACTCAATCCTGGGATAGAAACAAAAGAGAGTGCTTCCAATCCATCTTCAACAAATTTTTTGTCTCTGAAAGCTTTAAAAACATCGGCCAACTGAAAAACATCTAACTTAAGGTACACTAGCATATAATCTAACAGTGTCTCACAGTTGTGCTGTTACCATATTTGAAGAGCATGTAAATAATCTGTCTGATTAATTCCTAACCAAATCGGTGGAAACCGAGTTATTGTTTGTAATACACCCATCAATGTAGCAATATCATAAGGAAATATGCCTTTATCAGTTATTAGATGCGAATTGAAAATCTTTGAAGTAAGTGAAAGACTTGGTAAACTTTTTGATAAATTTGTCAAACTGCTATTTAAAAATTACAATGAATCAATGAATCTAATTTTTCTTCCTTTTGATGTTGCTGTAAGCGTAAGAAACTTTTCTGTTGATTGAGAAATAACATTTAAATTCTGGAAAATTAAAACTGGAAATTTTCCAATTGCATATTTTAATATATATGAATGCCATATCCACGAAGATTCTGACGGATTGATTCTTCTAGAATCTAAACAAATTACAATCTTAACATGCTGCTCCGAGATATTCACCAGTAAAATGATCATGATCTCGAACAGGTATAATGATAATCTGTTTACAAAGGTAGTAAATTCTTCCTGCTGTTCCCAAGTGAGTTCCATCATTTCCTTTTGATCCATTAATTTTATACCACGGATAAATTATGTCTATAGCTATATCATCCAATGCTTGTATAAACAGAATAATACGGTTTTTCCCAACAAATGGTTCATTTTGGATTGGATAACCTTGATGAAGAAGCACAAATTCAGATGCAATCGGTTTATGTTTTTGGAAGTGTTTCCTATCTAAAGGTAATATCGATTCAAAATCCCAGTAGACGACAAACTGTTGTTTTATAGTTTTACTCCGGTCTTTGAATTTCCATATATTTTAAACTATATTCTATCACTAATTTTAGTCAAATAATAAATTAATTCAGTTAATAGTTACAAAATTAATAAAAATATTACAATAAATCACAACAAAATTGTGAAACCTATCATTAAATTACAACATAAAAATAACATATTTCGCTAAATTTCAACAAAGTTGTAAAATATTTAAGTAAATTGCAATAAAGTAATACATTATTTCGATGAATGGCAACAATTTAATAAATATTTTACACTAAATTACCACAAAATTATGAAAACTTTCATTGAATTTCAACAAAGTAATAATATTTTTCATCAAATTGCAACATAGTATTAGGATATTTCGGTAAACTTAAACAAATTTTTAAAATTATTTATCAAATAGTAATAAAATAATAAAAAATATTACAACAAAGTAATAAAATAGTTTAAGTAATTTGAAATAAAGTAATATATTATTTCGATGAAATAAAATATTGCAATAAGTTGTGAAATAAATAAGATTAATTAAATAATTAAATAAAACATTAACTATAAAAGTAAAACAAAAGTTATAATAATAATAAAATATTAACAAATAAAGATAATAATAATAATATTAATTATAATTAAAAATTATTACGATTTAAAACAAAGAAAAAATAACACACGTAATTAAAATAATTAATTAATAAAATTATAATAAAATAACTAAATAGAAGTAATTAAATTAAAATAAAATAATAATAATAAACATATAATAAAATAATTAATTATTAAAATGTAATAAATTAAATAGAAGTAATTAAATATAATTTAAATTAAAAATAAATAAATAATTAAATTAAATTAAAATGGCTCAATTGACCTATATTTGATATTGACATTTATCATGACATTGAACTTGGAAGTGGGTTGGAGTCCTCACTATATACTGTAGTAAAATAATCGGTGATGGAAAAATTAAATGTAAATATTAATTTAGGTAATATTTCCAAAACAAAGAAGTTTTATGTTATTAGAGGTGTTATTCCAAAAGTAATTGGAGTAATTTTTAAAATTCAATATTTATTTAAAAACAAATGTGAGGGATGCATATGAAATAGGTTTTATCGATGAAAAGAAAATTAATTATAAAAATATAGAAATAGAAGATAAAAAATTGGAAAACTGATTAAGGAATATGAAAATATGATTATGAAAAATAAATGGGATATTGGAGAAACACAATTAGCGAAACAAAAATAATTACAACTGAACCTCCAATTGTCATTAACCCTAGACACCAACTGGTACATCTATTTTATTGTCTTTTAGATATTTAGATATATTAAGATATTATTATATATTCTAATGTTTGTTGTATGTTTAAATTGTATAATTACATCGCTCGAAATTTTATTTATATTTAATTATATTAGAATTTTTTTTTGTTTTAATAATATATTCTTGAAACAACTTATGAATGCAGTTAAATCTTCTTCCAATATACTTGATTGTAATCAGTTGGGATCTCGAATCTCTTTTGCGAATCTTTGAAATGGATATTATATATAGTTTATTGTAATTGTTTTTATATAAAAAAATGTTAATACATTATTGTTATAGTTATTGTTATTCAAGAACACCAGGAGCCAGATAAGAATTCAGTCACTGGTAAATTGAAGCTCTCTCTCTCTCTCTTTCTTTATGTATTCACCTCGCTACTACTCAAATAATTAACAATAAATTTGATTGAAAAAAAAATTCATTCAACATTATGACTGCAAATAAAAAATAATCGAATTTCAAATCTAATTTTTCCTGATAACATCTGAAAGCGTAAAATTATCAAAGAGAAAATGTCAATGTCAAATGAACTCATTCATGTCAACCATAAATCTTTGAATAGAAAATAAAATTTCATTTTAACATAAAAATTTCGAAATTGAAAGTCAACGACAAATATATCGTGCTACGATTTCTTCTCATTTCGAAGGGAAAAAATAAATAATTCAAATAAATAAATAACTGATGATAATATTTACAAAATTCTAGATTGAATAATGTACCATTCCAGAGATGCCGAGGAGGGGAAGGAGATTTTACCGAGAGTATTATTCGCATTAGTTTATTTTATATTGTCATTTCCGTTCTCAGGCCTCTTATTGACTGTCAAATCTGAGAGAAGAAAATTAGAGAAAGAAAATATTGATGTGAGAAAGCAGCAATGATATCATCAAATATTGGAATTTCGAAATCCCCGTGGAAAAAATAGATTAGATTTTTTTTAACAAGTTTTTTTCTCAAATATTGACGTTATACTAGTTTTTTTCCAGATATTCAGAATGGAAATATCAAATTTCATCAACTGTTGGTAGATTTAGATCAAATAAGGGAAAAAGAAAAATTATACTTTATTTAATGATTATTTTATTTGGGATTATAAAACAATATGGGGAAAATTTACTAAAGTTAAAATTAAATCTTTTTTTATTTTTGTTTTAATTATCCGTAAATATTTTGAATTTATTGTTTGAAAATATTCTATTAACAATTTTATTGACCTTATTTAAACTAGTTTTTTAAATTAGAAAAATTTAAGTAGTCTTGAAATAGTTTGAGAATTCTTTTTATAAATTATATTCAAATTTATTTACAAATTTATTCCTTCACTATATGTTTATGATAAATTAACAAATAAATAAAATTTCTTTATTATGATAAACAATGTTTTAAGAATAGAAATAGAATGCATTATTTAATATGGTACGAAGACAAATTATAAGAATAGGATATGGAATATCATTACTAAATATTTTTATAAGAAAGCTCCACTGAAACAATCGTTTTACGATATATTTCGACAGTTTTCCTGTCATGGTATGGTAGAATAACTAGAGAATTATAGATTTTATTAACAACTTTATTAATTATATCTTTTTATTAAAACAATTTATTTTAAATTACAAAAATTATAACTTGAATAATAAATGATAAATTAACAAATAAATAAAATTTCTTTATTATGATAAACTATTATCTAGGTTTATTTATTGTATACAATTTATTTTATTTTTTTGTTGAACTTTCTTTACAATTCTTTTAACTAATCTTCTGTTACTTTTTAAAGTTATAATTATACTTACTAAAATAAGGTCGTCATATATTATTGTAGTCGGTCCGATCCATGGATCTGCTAAAAGTTTAGATGGAGGGGTAGTTTATATAAATATGTATTCAATTGTATAAATACCTATAATTATAGAAAGAACACATTTATTAGGAACGAAATAAAAATACAGAGAAACAAAATTTTGCATTATTTGTTCAATTATTATGAACTTCTGAAGCACAATTTTCTATTTTTTAAAACTGTAATCTCGATTTAGTCTTTTAATAAAATTTTATAATTTATTGGGAAATTATGCAATTGAGAATATATGAAATCATAATATTCTATAATTTGAAGAATACTTCTCGTACGGTTACAAAGAGAAAGATGGGTGATATAAGTGAAAACAATTCTACAGAAAACTTTCAGTATAAAAGTGATATATACATACATAAATATATAAACGGCACATAACTATGTGATGCAAACACTTCTGGGGACTTCATGATCTATCAAATGCTTCGAAGGTTTATCAGGGTTGATTGAATGGATATTCAGTTGCTGATATGTAAAATAGAATAATTTTCTTTATGTTGAAATGTATTAATTTTGTAGTTTCAGTTGATGAATAATATTACCCGGTCAAGTATTAATTGCCCTAAAATCTCAAAATTTAAAATGACATGATAACAATATACTAATTCACCTTAATTTGTTATCCTTCAAGGTAGAATAACTATAAAAATTATAGATTTTATTAACAATTTTATAAATTTTATCCTTTTTAATAAAACTATTATTTTAAATTTGAAAAATTATAATTTAAATAATAAATTATTTTTAACAAAAATATATACATATATATATATATATATTAGGGTGGGTCGAATGTTAATAAATTTTGAGTTCAAGAAAGGAAACATGGTTAAAAAGTTGTATTTTGGTATAGAAAAATCGAATCAAACCATTTTACTTAGATTTATGGACATTTACTGCTCCCAACTTTTCTCCGAAAATGCAGTTCAACATAAGTGTGAAAACAATGTAATTTGGCTAGTGTCGGAATGTGTTTTGCGCCTTTGTCCATATTTAGATGTAGCTTTCTTAAGAGCTTATAAGTATATTATTTACTCTCTTGGGCTGAGATAGTATATTCTGTGTCCTCATCCCGCATTGAAATATATCCTGACAACGTCAGTGATTAGGAAGGGCCAAATTTGAATTATCCTTTTCAAAGACAAAAATCAACTTTCGAAATTATTTTTTATTAAAAACATCCAGCCAAAAGTTTAGAAATGTATTAGCGAGGGCATAAAAAGAAGTCACATGAAATCAGCTTTGCTTTGCACCTTGGGCAATTCCTTCCTTGATTTTTTACACAGTAGTACCATACCATGTCTGGACTTGTGACCAAACACTTTGCAACTGGCAGAAGAAACATCTTTGATGGCTCTTTCAACGGCTTGAGAATGACAGGGAAATTGTTCTAATGTAATTTTCTTATTCATCTTCAATTCATGATCCAATATATGAGATAAAAGAGGGGGAGGCGTCAAATTACATTTTGTCCAGTCAATCATGTCAGCATATGATGTAGCAGACGACTGAAGAAAGACAGTATTCTTGTCCATAGTGCGAATCACTTCGGAAGGGAGAAAATTTTGTCTTGCAGTTATGATTTTTTCTGTTGCAAACTTTCTGATTTCTTCATCATCATCACCAACAGCAGCTAGGAGTATATTTTCTGGATGTGAGAAGTAATTGTTGTTCTGAATGACAGGAAAGATGATTTCTTGGTCTGATGGATCCAAATCCTGCAGAAGTTGGAGCATATAAAAAATATTTCTTGCACCATCTTGGCATGACGAGTGAATCTTTATATAAAACCATGACGGTCCATAGAAATTGACAATAAATTTCACTATTCGCATGAGAGGTTCAGATGGAGCAGTTTCGGACATATATAGTCGCAGAATTCTATTAGCTTTCGTTAGCCAGCGACTGTGATTCAAATTTCCTGGTTGTGCCATTTGTAGAAAAGGGACATCCTTGTTGTTGTGGTACCCTTTCTGGACTGCCAAGCATACTCTGAGGAAATACAATTGATCAGTGTTCAATTCTTTCTTGACATTTTCACTAATATCTACGACCTTTCCAGGAAGGGACATAAAGGCTACTACGGGCTTGTCTTTTGGATCAAAATCAAGAACGCTTCCTATTTCACCACATGACGTTTTTGGACCTTTTGTTTCTCCACCATCGACGACTGAAAAATACTTCCTGAATGGCAATTCATTTGCATGCAACAAGCATATCAGCCATTGTAGAGGTCGCCCTAGGCTTTTTTCGAGTCTTCTGATTATTCCATTATTTTTTCCGGTGTTTGTATTGGTTCCATCGCACACAATTGCTTGAAGGGTCAGTGAGGACTGCGTGCTAACGATGATTGACATGATTTCTTTGCCAATATCCACAGCTTTACTACTTTGAGGTACAACATGATCGATATATGTATCCCCTGGAAAGGCGACAATCACATAATGCTCCTCTTTTAGGATCCTTCTATGAAGTAAGGTGGAATCTTGTTTCCCGTCGAAACCGAGGCAAATCAAGTTTTTCGCTTCTGCTGAATGCTGTTCAATTTCTCTCTCCCTCCAGTACTTTCTCTGACGTCGTAATTTTGCGGGATCGATGATTGTTTGAGAGGATAACAGTTCCATATCTTTCAGAAAAGCGTTTACTAGCAAACACGTGTCTCTGTTGCTCACACCACATCTGTCAACAGCTTTACTTAATTCAGGATAATGTCTTCTATTTTGAAATTCATCACATTCTTCTACGCTTGACTCTGAGCTTTCTGTTGAATTGTCTAACTTATCTTTACTTTCATCACTAGCGGCTTCACTCTCCGTGTCACTTCTTGAGGTCGGATGTAGATCGTTAACTTCAGTGTCCATTATTTCATTTTTCATTTGTTTTCCTTTTCCTGTAGGGCTGCTTTTCGTTTGTTTTCTCTTCAATTTTGAGGTTTCCTGTCTGTCCGTATTTCCGATTTTCATGTTTCTGGTAGTTTGTTGGTCAATCCAGAACTCCCACTCTAAGGTAGGAATTTTCAAGGCCAATCGGCATGTACACTGACTTCTTCCACGAGCACCATCATTAAAACATTTGCAGCAACATATGTCAAACAATTTGGAAAACGAGCTTAACTTATCTTGAAATTTGGCAGATGACCTCTTGCATACTGGATACTTCTCTAATTCACGCACTTTTGATATTAGTCGCTTGACACGAACCACAATACTACTGAACTCAACAGTTGGGATACTTGCCTTCATATAAATTTCCTTCACCTTATTTGCGAGAAGAGTTGCTTGTTCGTTAAAGCCAGTATGAAATTGCGTACATTTCTCATTGTAACAGTAATCACGAAACACATCTTCACAAGTAGGTAATTGGTTTCTGGGTAGTTCACAAGTTTGACCAAACAGACAATGACGTGATTTACTTCTTGTTTTGCGAAATTGCTTATTTCTCTGTCCCTTCATAACTGCTCTTCTGTACTCAGCTCTGGCAAAATAAAAGTGAATCATCAAGTTAACTTTTTTAATTATGTCCAGCAAACACTTGACATCCAATCGAAACAAATTAAATTATCTGAGTTTAGACTGACTAGTAGTATCCATGTGGATTATGTGTTGACTGTAGTGTGTGTGTTAGTATTGTTCAGAAGAAATTGTCTTTGTGAGTGCTTGTGTGAAGGTGCTTCCGTGAATTAACCTCTCTATACATGCACGCGTTAGCTTGGACTTGTGAATAGAGCATGTCAAAAATGGTCTTTCTGCAAGCGTGTGACTGCTTGCAGGATGAATTTACAATTTTTACTGGGATAGTACTAATACATACAAACAAAAGTTGGGACCTGTAAACCCTTTTAAACAGCAGTCTTTTGCAGGGATATTTCATTTTCTAGCATAAGCACAACTTTTTAGGCATGTTTGGAGAAAAAAAAAATTTTCGACCCACCCTAATATATATATATATATATATATAACTTAGCAAAGACTATTTAAAAACATTTAAAACACAAGCATTCACTGCATTCTGCACATTAATTTTCGTATCCAATGACTTTATAAAGCTTCACAAATAACACATTCCCAATAATTATTGAGATGATTTAATAACATTTTAAAATCAGACATACCTATTTTTCTAATACAGCCTTTATTATTCTCACTAAAATATTTGTTAAAAATGATTTATTATTTAAATTATAATTTTTATAATTTTAAAAATATAGTTTTATTAAAAAGATATTAAAAAGGGGTCAGTAACCTTTTGGATTTGGTGTGCCAAGCCACTCTGCCAATTAATTCAGGGTGCCATCCTATTTCTTTTTACAAATAAGTAAAGGTATATGTCTGTCACATTAAGTAATACAGTTCTTTATGAAAATAATTTGATCCCAAAATTATTTTTTAAATATATTTAATTGAAAAACAAACAACATAAAATCCCATCGACAACTCCATCGCATGCCATAGGTTGCCGACCCTTATAGCCTATAGTTATTCTATCCTAGCTGATGTCGACAGTAAAATTGTCAAAATATATCGTAAAACGATTGTTTCAGTGGAGCTTTCTTATAATTACATCTTTGCCATGTACGTTTAACTATTTATTCAAATATTATTAATTAATATTATTTTAAATACGAAAAAGAGTTAAATTATTTTTTACTCAAATATCAAACAATTCTAACCTTTTTATTGATCCTCTTAGAATCCTAACAATTAAAATTCTACTTGAACTTTATTTTGTTTTTACTAAACTTTTTCCATGCCCCAAAACTGAAGTCATCACAAAAAGTGACTTTCAATTTTAAAAAGCTTTCTTGTGGAATTATGGATAATTTCTCATTCGCGGAACCAATCTTATTTAATATTAAAGACATTTTTCAATAAAAAATCACAAAGGTAGACAGTTTGGAGTCTTTTACAATAACACAAGCAAAAAATATTTTCGGCACATAACTATGTGATGCAAACACTTCTGGGGACTTTATGATCTATCAAAAGCTTCGAAGGTTTATCAAGGGTGATTGAATGGATATTCAGTTGCTGATATGTAAAATAGAATAATTTTCTTTATGTTGAAATGTATTAATTTTGTAGTTTCAGTTGATGAATAATATTACCCGGTCAAGTATTAATTGCCCTAAAATCTCAAAATTTAAAATGGCATGATAACAATATAATAATTCACCTTAATTAGTTATCTTTCAAAGTATTCCAAAATCGCTTCAATAATATTCAACTTAGATTTTTGTCTTCAAAATAATAAATAAATCTTTAATTCTACTCAAATTTTTCTTATTTTCTTACCTGTGGCCTGAAGCCGAATTTATGACATCCGGTTGAAACAATCTCTCCTTTAATAATTTTCTCTTAATAAAAATTTTCCTGTTGCTATAAAAAAAAATGCAATAAATAAAAAGAGACATTTTCAAGTAAATGGGGTCACTTTTCGCAAGATTGAAATATTTGGACAGCTGGAAATCTTCAAACAATTCAACATATTAAACCATATATCCGATTCGGCTGACTGAATCTGCTGTGGAATATTGTTGAAAGACATTATTGAAAAATGAGGTAAGCAAAACTCTATAGAACTACATCAAACCCCGATCAACTTGTTTCTGTTGTTTTATTTGAATGATTACCATATAGACAAAATACGAAACAACTTTACTATCATGGATCTTTTCATTGAATATCTCCAAAAAAATACATATACAAATCATCCAGCTATTTTAAATGTTAAACAGTCAATTCATGTCGAGAAGCTACATTTTCAGAACCCATTATAACAATTTTGTGAAAACTGTTGAAAATAATTGTATAATTTTCCATAAATGTCAAAGTATACAATATAATAAATTACAAAAATGAGTTGAAATTTCAATTCTAAAACTTAATAATATTAACAATTAATAAAGGCTTTGCCAAAAAGTTGCCAAAAGTCTTGAAACTTGAATAGAATTTAATTATCCCTTGCCACCTGAAAGAGAAAAAATAGAAATTGTGACTTGAAGGAAATAATTCTTTAAATTTAAATTTAAATTAATTAAATTTGACTTACATTCATGTCAGTAATTATCATAATGTTTAATTTTTAAAAATATAATAATAATTAAAAATATTCAAAATAAACAATTTAAACATAAATTTATTTAATTTGTAGCTCAGGTGGAATATAAAAATGATTACATTTTAATTTATAAATTCTTTAAAATTAATTAAATTTAAATTTGACTCATATTCATAATCCTAATTATTAACTTTCAAAAATACGGTAACAATTTTAAATATACAAAATAAACAAATGTAAACATAAATTTACTGAATTTGTGGCTCAACTAGAATATAAGATTATTAATATTTAATTTACAGATTCGTTAAAATTAATTAAATTTACATTTGACTCACATTCATGCTATTTACAGTATTGTGTGAAATAATAATATTAATAATAATATAGTTAAGAAATCAAATTAATTTAGCAAGATAATTATAAAAATTATATTTATTAAATAAGTTCTTGCACACAATTTCATGAAACTTAATTTCAATTTATTTTTATATCATCAAACAGATAATAATATAAATATACATAAATACATATAAATATTTATAAATATAAGTATAAATATAAATATAAATATAAATTTAAATATAAATATAAATAACACTAATGATTTTGGACGTTAAGATCAACTACACCAAAATTTCATTGTTTTATACGAGGGTATTTTTACGTTCTTTTTTACGGATCTTTTACGTTCAAAATTTGTCACTGATCATATTTTTAATCATCTGGGATTAATCGCATGGACCTAAACATCCTAATCATTTATTTTTTAGATGCCAAAATACAGTACTTGTTGATGTTTACATTCTCTGAGGCTTAGAGTCTAAGCAATCTATTAACTTGCGTATCTTAAAATTTTAATTATCAATAACTTCATTGAATAATCGACAATGCCTGATTGTCAATCAAAGCGTTTCACGATTTCAAACAAATATTTACCATTTGAAACATTATTTTTATCAATGGCATTTAACTTAAGACAGAACAAATCTTACTTTGAATATACAAAGCCTTTTTAAAAAGACATACTAGTCAAAAATGCGATTTAACTCTCATTTCTTTATTCTAAAAATACTTACATAATGAAAATTTATATTACTATATACAAGAAAATGAACGTCGCTATTATTAAAAAGAGTAAACGAAAAAAGGCATTGATGGAAATTGCAAAATATTAAAATAACATTTGTTTTGTTTTACTATGCTCGTTTTTGTTAAGTAAATTTTATATTTTTAGAATTAGGATTTTATTTATTTTCATTTAGTTTGTATATATCAACTGCCGACAAAATTAAGTTAGGATTGTTGAGTTATTAAAGAATTGTCAGTAGATAATGCTCACTGATGCTATTTATACCATACCCAACACAATAAGTTAATTTAAATTCAAATTAAATTTACACTCATCAATAAATTTTTTGATACATACGATCTGAACTTTTCTATAAAAGTTAAGTAATAGTTACCCTGATGATTAACAACCTCTATAAATTCACTTAATTTTTCCAAATTCTCTTTTGATCATACCTAAACATAAAATACTTTTCACTAATTTCTATCATGCTTGCAGGGTTTTCATATATTTTCCCTCATTATCCCTCATTTATAGTTCCCTCAACTCTCTTAATTAATTAATTAGTACTTTGTGAAATGGCTTTACGGTTACATAACATTTAAACATACGAGGAATAGCTCTACGCGTATAATTCCTAAATACTTCACAATTACCAGCCGCTGATCTGACTCAATAATTTGGTAAATTTGAATTGAATTCTCCTTTCCTTTGCCCTGAATTTATTCAGTATACCTTTCTTATTGAACTCAATTTTATCGCACCGTTTAGTTCCAATATTTTCTCTTCCAGAGTGCTATCCCAATCCCCAATCGGTTTTCCCTAGGTTGTTTTATTTATTATTCATTATTTAAGTATCCTCAAAAGCTTTTTAACTAATTGTAATATAATTACAAATTTTTAGGAGAATAAATATATAATCTTATTTACTCAGTAAAGTTTTCAACCTAGAAAACATTTAAGTTAAAGTTATTATTTTTTTAAATCATTTTTAAATCATTTTTAAATCATTTTTAAATCATTATGCATTTAATTTTTTATTTTGAAATTTTATTTGGAATCTCAATATAAAATAAATATACAGCCCAATTAAATTGTCATTTATTATAAATAAAGGTGTTCTGAAAAAAGCAAGCAGCGGAGAAATTTATTTACAGCTTTAGTAACTATAAAACTTATAAGGCCAAGTTTCCTAATCTAAAATAAAATCCAATTAAATAATTAAAGAATGTCATTTAATTTATTTCACCAACAAATACTGGGACAAAAATAACAATTTAACACAAAACGTAGCACATTGTTATATTCTATTGCCATATAACACCGGTAAAAAAACCAATAAAAAATTCCTTTACATGAAATATAGATAATTTACAATAAAACTGATGAATTTATTAAATATTTACAAATATCAAACCACAAAATACATTCAACTGAAAATAACATATAGTGAAAAATCAAAATAATTAATAATTAATAAAATGATAAATCAAAATGATACCATTAAAACAAAAATTAATGACATTGAAATAATAAAAATCAAGAATAACAATCAAATAATCATTAGTAAAATCTTAATTCGTAGTCAGTTGGTAAATGATTCAATTCTTGTCAATCTTGTATAAATAGACGATAAAATTTTTATTTACAAATCAAAAATGAACACAGTGAGTCTAATGGAATAAGCATCATGGACTGAAGGGTTTTTTCAACACATCAAGGTTTTATATTTACATAAATGAGAGATATCAAATCTGATTTTTAGGTGGAAAAACTAAAAATGTCAACTCCGTCGAACATTGGTCTGGATATATTGGTATTCATCCTCTACATTGAAATTGTTGATTTTCTGTTTCAAAAAAATGCTGATATCTTTGAATTTTGGTCGATTTGAAGGTTCTGTCGACCAACACGACGAAATCAGGTCACGTATTTCTCTATTCGAGTCTAAAATACGATTTACTGAATTGTCTTGATGTGCAACTCTAGGGGTCTGGATATTGGCTAATCGCCGGTCAGAAGATATATTGATAATTTGAGAAGGAACAGGTAAAGGTAATGGTGTTGTCCAAGATATACCTTTTCTAATTTGACTTAAAGATTCATTGTTGGGCATAAGGGAATTATCTAAACCATGTTCTAAGCATTTGAAGTTGAATAATAATGATAGACATTTGACATAATTTGTAGTAGATTCAATATTAGTTAAATTTTGAGGAACACAGAAATATGGCCGAAATTGACAAAAAGTCAGTAAATCCCAAAATAATACTCCAAATGACCAAACGTCGGATTTAGAAGAATATTTACCCTGAATGTTATGTTCAGAATTAATACATTTCAAAGAACAATAAAAACAATAATAATAATAATAATAATAATAATAATAATAATAATAATAATAATAATAATAATAATAATAATAATAATAATAATAATAATAATAATAATAATAATAATAATAATAATAATAATAATAATAATAATAATAATAATTCTTTTTTCATTAAATTTTCATGAATTGGATTTTACTTTAATTATGATATTATTATATTTAATGAACTAATATTTATTCCCAAACCAAATTACTTATCATCATTATCTTGGTGCTGTTGTACTATTGGGCTATTGTTGAAATATCCTGGTGAAACAATTAATAATCACAATTTCCCGACAATTAGCATGGAAATGATTGATATAAAAATGCAGAAAATATAATGGGACACTCATGCGACATACTAGTTGATAGGAATTATTAAGCATATTTCTTTATCAAAGTTTTGCAATTTAATAGGTAGAATATTTCCCAAAAATTTCAGAGTAATAATTTTGAAAGAAAGCCTTATTTTCATTAATTTCGTTCCCAAAGGTTTTGTCATAGAAAATGTACTCTATTTTATGTTCAATAAAAATCAGCTTTCAAATTGCCATAACAGCTGTAAATCTATTGCGAAGGTATTAGAAAGCCTTCCTACCCACAGTCAGAGCTTCTGTGAAATTCTTCATACAACTATGCCTACTGTGTTGTGATGGCAGCAAAACTTTATTATAGAACAAATATTATATTTTTTACTCCAGTTCTTGATGATCATTTTGTTTTAACTTTATTTGATTATATCAACGACATAAGAAACAATGAAAATTTGTATAGCCACTCATGCATGAAGGAGAAACCAAACACAAGTGTAATTTACTTTCATATATAATTAAATCAACCAATTTGGTTCATGATACTTTAATAGCTGCAGTAATAATTGACAGCTCGACTGAATAAGCTACAAGAACAGAAGCTATAGAATAATTATTATATGGGATAACTGATTTGAAGCTCCTTTCAGAGGAATCGATAGATATTTTCCACGAGTTCGAGTTTTACATCCTTCCTCCATACTAAAGTAGGCATTTGATAATTTTACAGAGCACCACAGTGGTTACCGTGTAAAAGTATTTTATAAACTCAGCCTTTCTAGGACTGATATTTCACACTTAATTTTGATACTAACAGTCTAGTTAAATCATTGAGCTCCAAATTTAGAGTCATTCTGTTGAGTTTTTGTTTCCTCGTGATGTTGAATGTTAGAATCAACTAAATCTTCAAATGTCAATGTAGACCAAAGAATAATAAATATTATAGTCGTGAGGAATGCCGAAAAGCAAACTGAACATTCGGATAGTTGATATTTGATTTGTTTTTTTATTGAAATCTTTAATGATTGTGATATAGAAGTAGAAGTTTTTATTGTTCCTTTCAGATCAGGTGAATACCATGTAAATTCCTACATTTGTAGTTTAAAAATATAAGATGGGCAGAATTCTTCTTTTGATCCCCTAATTCCCGTAATGTCGTAATAACTTTCATAATAAATAAATATGTTCAATAGATATTATGGAAATAGGCTTATGAAAAAGCTTGAAAATAATACTTCAGAAACAATTTACAAGGCTAATTCATGAAGGAAATTTGATTTTTCTTTTTTGCAATTGTTAGATTGAGTTTCATAATTATTAAAATGATCAGTTTAAAAAATTTACCGCCCGTAGAAATATCATAACGACAAGAAATATCATAACATGTATAGAGAAAAACTGTTGTATTATATAAAAATTGTGTTAGCATTGAAGAAAACTTTGATTTTGAATTTTCTCAAATTGCAATCCCAGGATTAATTTTATACATATAAACAACTCCATTAGAGATTTCTATTTATTAGAAATGTTTTGATTATGATTGACTTTACTGATTCATAGTCAAAATATTTCTAATAAATAGAATGTCAATTGAAAAGAAATCAGAGGTGACAATTGAAAGAAGTTCTTTAAAAAAGTAGAAAATTAATATAATATTTGCTCCTTACTTTCAGAACTGCTTCCCAACTCATCCATTGGAGAGGAAGTGATACAGAAGGCTGGTAGAAATTGATATTGACATCTATATCCATTCCAATTGTAGATAAATCAGTCAAAACATTATTTATGGTAATGTAATCTTTTTGGAATTTACTATTATCCATTGCTGTATCGGTAATTAGTATTGATAATCTTGGACCGACAATACAATTTCTAGTTGCAAGATCCCGATGAATCAAACCTTCGTGTTCAAGAAAGCTCATACCATCTGATATTTGAGCTGCAATATATATCAAGCAGCTATGGCTAGAAAACAATTTGTTATCAAAATCTAATATATATTTCTTGAAACCTGAGCAGTGGTTTGGAACTTGATTCTTCCGGCTCATCTTCAACTGATGTACAACTGGTGTCGGAACCGGGTTTGTTATTAGTCGCATTGATTAAAGCACTTGAAACCGGTCTCGAATGACGACGTATAAATTTATGCAAATATCCTTGGTGAGTATGTTGCACTATTATACAACTAATACTGGGTTTCAATAAAATGTCTTGAAACGGAAACTCTTCACACTCATCTGTTGACGAATAATCACAATAGCCGACAATTTGAACGATGTTTTTGCTTGAGATTTTCATCAAATCCGATATCATTTTAAGAAAAGATATTCTAAAAAACAACCCACATAAATTATTTTAAGCAATATTTACGAATTTTCATTATTCACAATTTTGTGTTTACAATGGAAAATTTTAATGTTTACACTAAATATCCACATAAAATATTTGTATTATATATTAAGATTTATATGGCTTTTCATTTGAGACGTTATTGGAAATAAAATATTTTGTATTTAAAATATTTTTATATTTTCCCATTTAATTATTATTCTATAATAAAGAAATTCCAAGAGATCAACAATATATTTTCGCCACCATTCAAACAAATGAATGCGAGACATGAATTTATCTAAGAAAATGTCTGTATTGACAACAAAAAATTAATAAATTTTTAATATAAATTCTAAAATTGGAATTTGAAATTTTTTTAAATCATAAAATTTTTTATTAAAAAAATCCTTTAATTCTCGATTACCATTTAATATATAGTTTTAAAAATAATTTCAAGTTTTATAAATATATTCAATAAAACAAAAATATTAACAATGTGGAACTTTGGCGAATAAAAATGGAAATTTAAATCAGTGAGATATAAAGTAGAACTTGATACCGACCACAAAAGGGTAAATACATCTATTAAATGAATCCTTTCTAGTTAAATTCTGGAAATTTATTTAAATTAATCAATTAAATTAATTAATAATTTTGAATTAAATTTTTCATATTAAAAAAAATTAAAAAAAATCATTTGTACCAAAAAAATAATTTTTGAAATTTTTTACAAATTATCAAGGGTAATCTCAAATGTCTTTAAGAAATTGCCATGAGTTATTTTGCAATTTTCATTCCACAACAAAAATGCCTTGATATTCACAAGATTAATAAAATTTTATGATTGCTTAATTTGATTATGAATAAATTTGATCAAGCGGTACTTAATTAATTTAATTAATTAAAATAAAAAATGAAAAGTTCATGACAATAAACCTTTATATTTGACTATATATTTCTAAGTAATTATGTAAAATGTTTTAACATCGAAATCTCAATGTTTGATTATTATGAATATCTGATAAGTTTTCTTCAAGTAAATGATTAACAAATAGATTTCAAATTCATTTATGGAAATCGATCTTTATTTCATGGAAATAATAATTAATTTTTTCTTCTAAAGATGTAAAATAGTTTCGAATAAAAGTCGGTAAATCATATTTGACAGGGCTCTAAATATTTATGGACATGCTTCGAGAATTGAAAGTGTAAATTCAGAAAAACAAAATTATATGAATAATTTCAAATAAAAAATATGATTAAAATTGAAAATTAATTAACAAATTTCAATAAACATACAATCGTAATAGAATAACTACCTAAAAAGTTTGGAATTTACATAACAGAAATTCTTCCACAAATAAAGAAATGTTGTAGGCATTGCAATTTCTAAAAACATTGTCTAAAAACTATAACCTGTTCAAAATTAAATATTGTTTATTGGTTCATATTTTTTAATAAAATTTCAATTTTATTTTCAATATATTTATTTTATAAAGTTCCTGTTATATTTTCCATGCATAAGCGACAATCCAGGAGGTTTCTACACTATAGTTGAGGACGCCGATCTAAATATTATCCTAGATTCCAATTTCCAGTCAAAGAATCTATATTCTTTCTGAATTTTTATATTTCAAATAATCCTTTTTTGCGATCATTAATAAATTTAATAAATTATAGATTTGGTAACACTGTAATAAAGACTATTGCTGTTATCACATCAACAATGGGCGTCTATCATATTTTCTTGATACTATTTTAAAATTGATGTAAATCTTATGAAAATGACGGTAAAGTAAATTGTAAATAGTCCATCAAAAGAGCATTTAAAAGATTTTACGAATTAAATTAATCTATTTATTCCAATAAACCACCTAAAATGGCTGTAAAATTCATTTTGAAAAATATTTTTAAATTAAAAAAAAATTTTATTTTATGGATGAAATAATTGCACAAAAGGGTAAAGACAATTTTAGTATTTATTAGCTTTCAATTATTGAAATGTAACTCTATTTACTGAAATCATATAAAACATCTGGTTTGCCTGAAGATGAACACGTTTGAATTAAATATGGCCCATTGGCAAATGTTTAACCGACTTTTACATAGCAGTAGCAATAAATGATTTCTAAAAAGCAGAGTTAGTTATTCAAGCATAATTGGAAGACAATGTGGAAAAATTCTGATGATTCTCCGAAGGGAATTTAACTTTAGCTTGATTTGTTATTTTTACCACTGAAAAAAAGTGATTTTCTTCATTTTTACAAATTCAAAACCGACTTTTCACGAATTGAAATGAAATAAAAATAAAATAATTGTAGTTAATACGAATGATTAAATATTATATGAAAAATTAACTTTGATAACAAAATGAATCATTATCGTGCTGATATATACTGGGAAACATTATCATAGTTTATGACTTTTGCTTATGGAAATTTGTCAAATTTGTGAATTATGCATTTTGTCAAGTAAATGTCAGGTAAAATATTTCACTATCAGTTAATTTCATTATTTTAACTGATTAATTAAATAAAACGAAATTAATATAATTAAATTTAATCTGAAAGCTTTAACTTAAATACGTTTTTTAATGAATATACAAAACACTCATCAATAAAATACACGTAAATATATTATTATTATTTGACATCTAATAATTCAATTAAAAATCAAAATTACAATTATAAAACACATTTTGATGGCTTAAGGTATATAGAGACCGCTTTAATCTCTTAACTTTTATTTTTCTAAATTCTGGAAAACAAGTTCACACTTAGGAAATTCATACAAAGAACATCAAAAACAGCAAATATTTCAAGCAAACTAATTTACTCACATATTCTATTTAAAATAAGAATTCATTGTTCATAATTACTGGAAAATGTTATACAGTTCATGGTGTATTAAATCGGCATAGCTATTAAAAATTAGATACACTTTATTCATTGGAAAAAAAATATTAATAAATAAAAAATACCTGACTGATGGAACACAATCTCTATTAATTGTTTTCATAACAACTACAGATCCATTGTAAATTCCTTTTTTAATAGATCCGTATCGCCCTGATCCTATTATTTTTTGTAGTTCCATCTTCTTAATGTCTATTTTAGACAAATTTTCTATTATGGTCTCTTCATAGTCTTTCATTGTGAATGATTCATTACTGTCAAACTTTTCCCTTGAAACCATTGAACCACCAACAGGACCTGGATTATTTTTTTATTTATTATTTTTATTAAAATTTACTGAAAAAATCCAAACATAAAAAATATATTTTAGCAACATAAAAATTGGCAATTTTCTAATTAATTCATTGATAAATGAAAAGAATTTCATTTTTCGACTTCTATCATAAAAACCATCGATCATTAAATATTGTCAGATTCTTAATGAATATACCTCATCAAATTTCTTGCATAAGAAATTAAAATTAATTAAAAGTAATCTAGTTGTCTAAATACAAAGGAAAATTTGTAACTATTCAATAAAAGTACTGGAAAAACGAGCACGAATGCGATTCAAGGAAATTTGAATAAATTATATCTTTTATGAAGGATTTAGGATAAATAAATAAGGTTACATAAATAGAGTTATATGAAAATGCGAGCCACTACTGACAAACTTTATTGAATTCACTTAACATGAGTATTATATTGGTATATATTTTTTTAACACAAATTTTCGGCAATGACTTTTCAAATGGAAATAATATATAATTGAAAACTGAATGACAATAAATAATTTGAACTGTTATGATCTCCTTTTATATTAACTTTCAACTTTTCTTTAGAGTCAGGAACTACAACAAATTATATTTAATTTTTATTTCTCACTATATGAACTCGGAATCAATCGGAATTAATATTTATTAATATTCATTTTGTTTCTCTAAAATAAATTTTTATTATTATATATATATTTTATTTTATATATATATATATATATATATATATATATATATATATATATATATATATATATATATATATATATATATATATATATATATATATATTTGCAGGAGTACAGAAATAATCATTTAATAAGTTTTAGAAACTTTTTTAAAAAATTATCTTCCTGAAATAAAGTTATTAACATTTAAAGCTACTTTATTTCGAACATGGAATTAATAAATCGCTTTATGTTTTATTGTATTTTCATTGGCATAATGATCTCGTCATTTCTTGTATCTAGGATACAAAACTTGTGAATATTGATGATTGACATGAAGCTTATCGGAAAAGTAGGTAACAAGATTGCAACTTGAAATATTTATTTTTATTAATTCTTTTCCAAATTTAGTAAAATCTTTACCAAACTCATAATTTGCTGAAGTTTTAGAAGCCAAAAATTATTAATTGATATTTGAAATGAACAAAGCGTGAATACATGAGGAAACTTTTATTAATAAAAATTATTATAATATTAACACAAAATTGTTTTTTTATTATTACCTCTGCATAAATAAAACTCATTGAATTTAGTTGATTTAATTATGAAAATAGACGATCACTGCAGTGTTGTTTATTATGAAAATATTTAAATAAGAAAAATGTAAATGATTTATTAATTCTAATGTGCAATTTGAAATGATTTACTGGAAATTATGCATAAAATTATCAATTTAATATAAAACTTCTCAGTAATTTAAACAATAATCATAAGATATTGTTTTCATTGAGAAATTTTATTGCTTTTCTTAATTAGACATAAAAAGCCAAGGATCACTCCCCCTTAGTGCAACAGAATATAGCAACAGAAACTTGAACATATATAATTACTTCATTTAGTTAACATCTATTTTGTTGAATAGACTGATGAATACCAAAAAACCCGACGATAATTTACCATTGTAAAGACAATAATATTAATTATTTTTAATCCTGGTCGACAATTGTTGGAATATTAGAAATAAATTGAATTTTTTTTGAATTTAATAAACACTTGTATTTAATTATGGACGTAATGAATACTAATAGTATAAAAACTACCACAATGGTCAATTGTATTAGATCGTCAAAAATCTACGAAATTGGAGCCAACATTGAAGATTTTATGCAAGTTTGTAAAAAATCTTTCGAGCTTTTGGAAAACAGAAAAAAAGTTTGTAAAAGCATTTTTATCACCAAATGATACAAATAATATGAAGAAACTCATGAAAGCAGCAACTGCTTGGATCGTCTAAAAGAAGCTTTAAAAAAAGTCATTGAATTTTTTTGATCTTCTAGAAACTCTCAAATATCGCCAAAAAATCTTTGATACAGAAATTAAATGGAGAAAGATTTAAAAATGAACGAATTTAAGACTGTGGAAGAAATGAAAGAAAGAATTAAGAAACATTAAAAATTTAATAACAAAATTTAGCGAAACAACCAGGTTGCAGAAATAGAACTAATATTAAATACACAGATAAGGAAAAAATTCGAGGAACTGTCAAATAAAACCAGTTAGTAGTGAAGCTCCAATTAAATGAGAAGTCGGCAATTCGAGATCATATCGAGAATATCGAAAATAAGTAGCAGCAATTCAGCAAGTTGTGCTGTAAACGCAACTTCAAAGGGTTAGTGTGGTCCCAAAATCCAATGAAACGCATTGTCATCGACAATGAATTTATTCACCAAGTTTCAGCTCGATCAAATGACTGAAAGTGAGTTAATTAGCTTTCTGAAGATTAAAATGTCCCATTCATTCAAAGCCGGTAAAGTTAATATAAAAGATTTACAAATTGCACATAGATTAATAAATACCGTGATACCATAATTTTCGAGAATTATCTAAAGAAATCTTTAGTAAAATCTTTGTTGAAATTGTCAAGCATAATATCTTAAAGTTGTTATTTTAAGATATTTTCAAAATAATTTTTTAGAAATCCCTATAATTATTTTATTATAATCTTTCCATCTGAATTTCATTTTCCTTTTGCTTTTGTCGATATAAAATCATTCGTATAATTTTATTCAAATTTTAATTGTAGGAAAACATTGATTTAAATTAATAAATTTAAGTATATTAATGACAAATAGTAAAATTTCAATTGTCAGTAATTTGGTGAGAATAAATTATCAGGCTTTATTTCATACTAATTCATAACAGGCGCGCCAGTTTCAGAAATTCCAATTTGATATTTGTTGTCGTCGAATAAAATTTGATGTTGTTAGTAAATATTTTATTTCTATAATCAATAATAACATCGATAACACTGAGTCAATATTCCATTAAAGTGTGAAATATTATCATTATCATTGTTGTTGTTATTTTTGTTATTATTATTTTTATTATTATTATTATTATTATTATTATTATTATTATTATTATTATTATTATTATTATTATTATTATTATTATTATTATTATTATTATTATTATTAATATTATTGTTATCATCATCATCATTATAAATGTGTTTAGCTGCTAACACTGGCGTCTTATTGAAATTTTTGACTTATCACTGATTAATTTTACAAAATTCAGAGAAATATTTTCCAGAGTGTTTTTTCTACTAATCTCAATTTCAATAAACTAGAAAAATGAATTTTATTTAAATGATATCAAAAATAATTTTTGTTCTAAATCTAATAATAACAATATAAAGTGATGATTTCTTGGTAGCAGCAAGGACTATCTTATAGTCGAAAATTTTTCATTAAATACATTATTTGTAACAAAAGGCTTAAATTATCATTTTATTGTTTTAAATAATAACATTAGTAATAATAATAATAAAAATAATACTAATAATAAAACAAATCACAAAATTGATTTCAGGTGGTCACATTTTTTATTTATTATAATTATTATTTAATTATTTATTATAATTTACTATAATATAACTTATTTATAATAATTGTTTTTGATATCAAAAATTTTTTATCAAAGCAAAAATATATAATTCTGTTAATATATAAGAAAATCTAGCATACACCATTTCTAATGTAAACCGTCTCCATGTGACTTTTAATCACCAAATATATACATTATTCACATGTTTCATCATGTTTTGTTTTGTTTAGTCTTGTTTCCAAGTCGCAATCTTATCTAAGTGTTTTTTACTTTTTTAATTGAGTTATTAGACGCTGATAAATAATAAGGTTTTGATATGGTTTTGACAATAAATCAATTGGATTTGTGCATATTACTACAGATAATTTAGTTTATATTAAAATATATAATTAACTTTTTAAAAATATTACCTCCTAGATCACAATTTACCAATTTATTAGTAATTATAAGTCTCATATAATGGTAAAGTACTATTTTGACAACATATTAAGTCAATACAATATATTGACTAAGAGAAAGCTGGTAAAATTGTGTGAAACATTTGAAAAAACAGAAATATAACGTTTGAATATTATTTTTCTTGCCGTTGACATGTTTTCCGCGAGTTCGTACCTTACGCCAAATAATATCTCCGGCAGAACTTTCTTCCGATTAGATGGAGAGAAATCGAAAGTAATATTTCCCAAAACCATGACTGCTCAAATTGATGTTGGAAACAAAAATAATTTATGTCTTAATATTCTTATGTGTACATATTTTCATATTTGATAATCAACTAAAATTTTCAATAAAACTTAAAATTTTTATAACAATTGCATATATTTACATAGTTTAAGTAAAAAATAAAGTTTATTTTTAAGGCTTTATCAAAAATAATCATAATCATACTTTGCAAACATGTGTCAAAACGACTGTGCTTTTCTAAAAGTTCATACAATTCATTTGGCCACCGTATTATTGAAGAATCTATTGCCAGATTAGCCGGCTGATAAATAAAAGGCTGGACATAATTATTTATCATTGAAGGAGCGAGTGAATTTACAGGATAATTATCTACAAACGTTTGGTGGGTATCTTGCTGGTATGACGGCAATACTGGTGACATCAAATTGAATTGATGGGGAGGATTTGGTAATCCATGGTGATTGTTGGAATTAAGCTTGTATTGTTCATACATTGTAGGAGATAATGGAACCAAGTGTAATGGTAAGGTTTTCTTGTCGAGTGAACCGTTAGAATATTCCGGATTGGAAGTGGTGCCTAACAATAATTGAGATAAATGTGGAAAAATATGATAATAGATTTTCATTTGATAATTAACTTGTCTAGTTAAAATATTTTCATGACGCCAACAGGGAAAAAATAATCTCATCTATTCAATTTACTGGAGAATGATAATTTTTTTATAATAGAATTATGTAACAATTTTAAATTTTTATTTTTTTAATTAAGAATTTTAACAATTTATTTGTTGATTGATTTATTAATTTTAATATATGACAAAATTTAGTTGTATTTATTTTCATTTAAAATGTAAATAAATTCAACCCATTATCACAAAAGTATAGGAACTCGGGAAATTTCAATTTATGAGTCATGGCATGTTTTATTTATCACTTTAATTTAGATAAAAGTTGGAATTATACATAATTATGATGTTTAAAGGGATTGATTTGAATTAATTAATTATAAATGAGCAATGGAAGCCTGGAGCTATACCTAAACGGGATGTTATTGAAGTATACTGAACCATATATTTGAAATATTATGACGGTTTTGGGTTATAACGGTGGACATTTATTGTGGATTTCAAATGTATTTTGGGGTGATTATATTATTGTGTAATTAAGAGGCTCGATTTTTAATTAATTATTTCAAATTAAATACTACGACAAAAATTAAGCACAAAAATATCTTCAATTTTGCCATTTTGCAATTTTAGCATCTTCAAGAAAATGGCCTGATAACGGTTTGAGTTGATCGTCCTATTCTCCGGATATAAATCCGATTGAAAACCTATGGTCATTTGAAATGCCATTTGAAAAAGATGCCCATGAATACGGTAAAGCAGCTGGAAAAAGCTGTTAAAGATGAATGGAGCCGTTTGGATGAGAAGATTTTCAAGAATTTATTACATATAATATTATTAAATAATTAATTAATTACCCCTTTAAAGTGTATAATTGCCTATTTTGGATAATGGACACGGTAAAGGCGTTAGTGGTTTCAATTTTGTAAAATAAACTTCATTAAATAATTTATCAATATTGCCCTTTTTTATTGTTATAAATGTTTTTCTTTTCCTAATTTAAGTATTTGAAAAGTAATTTTTTGATAGCATTCCGATTTTCGTGTTTTTAAACTGGTCATCTTAATTTACATTAAATGTTCGCTTTATGCAACATTTCGTTTCTTCTTTCGTTCTGGGTGGGTGTCTTTGGATTCAATTTTACCTGTTTCATATGCTCAGATGACGCCAGTTATTGTCTGATATTTTATTTCCAAACACTCAACCATTTATTTTATTGGTATATTCTTTAAGTTATAATTAATTTTCTCTTCTTTCAGTTAACTTTTTTTAATTATGATTTTCCATTCTACCATTGTCCCTTGAAATATCTAAAAATGTTGATATTTAATTAAAATTAGCAAAATATTTTAGTTCCCAGTACATTATAAAATCACTCCAAAACGATACTGTTATTAATTAAAAATTACTTATATTTTGTTGTATAACTCATATTTTTATTATATAATTTTGTTAAACATTTTGACCAAATTATTAAAAAACTAGAAAACACTGTATATAATTTTTAATAATATAAAAAATATTGTGAGCTACTGCTGATTTCATAAGTGAACAGTACAATAAGATATTATATTTATTACATTTGTATTTAAAGCATATATATATATATATATATATATAGGGTTATAGGATTTTACACGCTATAAAGGTCATAAATGTATAAATTTTATTTTTCCAAAATAATTTTCTAATATATCAATGTTACATTGCGAAATGTTTCGTATACTAACCATAGCTGCCATCATAACTAGCTCTCTTATTCTCGGGACAATACAAAGTGACGTTCTGCTGTCCGACGATTTGAGATAATGTAGCATTATAATTGTCTTGATTGATCGGCGCAATACCAGGATTGTGGTTGGAGTTGCTATTTTTCCTATTACTGTAGGTTCCAAATAACTGTTGATTGGGATAATTTGTAACTTTTCTGACGTTTAGAGTTTGAGATTGAAATCCAGGCATGCAATCTAAAACAAACATTATTCATTATTATTATTTGCAAATGTCTAATGTTTATAATTTGTAATTTGGCCTAAGTCATTTATTAATTTATTATAATTCGAAAAACAAAATAAATGTTCCTTTAATTTTAAATTTATTAAATTCAAATCATATATAAAATTTTTATTTGTTAGAAATTATAATCTATTATGCAAATATGTTAATAACAACTTTTAAAATTTTTATTAGAAATATCATCATACAAGAACCTTTAAAATAGCTTTACATATTCCACATTAACAAGTTTAAGATGCATGTAGAAAAATATTAAGCCCTATAATTTATTCTATAACATATTTGCTATGTAGAAGAAAAGTCTTGAACCGCTATTGTGGAAATTGTTAATTTTAACTAAAATTAAGTTCTTGAATTTTTAGTTTTCCCGAAAATACATTTATCCCTTTAGTTAAAAGATTATATTGTTTTAAAGACTGCAAATTACTATAACATAAATGAATGGTACGTGAATTTAGCATTTCTTTTATAAAAATAGATTACAGTGGTTTTAATTTTAAAAGATTAATAATCTTAATTATCAAAAAACAAAAAGGACACAATAATAATTGCAAATTATTTGATTTTAATTGATAACTTTTTGGCAGTGGACACCAGATTGTAATTGTAAAACACAATTGCTTTAATAGATCAGACAATAAATCTCAAACTTATAGTGAATTTCTGTGTTTTGCAATTCTGGCTTTTATTTTTTAACTAATAATTACAGTTGGATTCAATAATAGAAATCTTATCCCCAGGAGAAGCTTTCGAAATTCAATAGATGATTTTGTAATTGTAAATAATCGGTTATAAACAATTTTGTAATTCATTAAAATTTGATATAATTTATTAATATTTATTACTATTATTATTATAAGGAAGCATCACTCAAACATTCGTTTTACGATATATTTCGACAGTTTTCATACCATCATGAGGTAGGATAGAAGAAACTATAGATATTTTAGAATTTATAAACAAATTGTATTAACTTTCTTTAAAAAATATATTTTTAATTAAAAATATATTTTTAATATGTACTAAATATATGTACTAAATATATTTAAAGATTTTTAAATATTTTATAATATAAATTTTAACAATCAATAAACTTTAAAAAAAATTAAATTTAAAATTATTTAATTCAATAATTTAATACATTCGAAATCAATAATAATCCACAACAATTTGCACATTAATTTTCAGATCTAATGATTTTATCAATAAAACTTCATAAATTACACGTTCCCAATGATTATTCTAAATTTTAAAATCAGATGACTATTTTACTAATACAATTTTTATTGTGCTTACTAATTTTGGTTGATGCTTTAAGTCAATAATGTTCACGAGTTCGAATACAGAGATGACAGGAAATTTAATGTATCACTAATGTATGTGGCATTGCACCAATTACATGTAAATTGATAAGCGAGATCAGAAAATAACTCAACCGAAGTTTCAAATTTATTAATAAACATATTGTGAACTTTACATGAATTAGACGCAATCTTATGATTTAAATTTCCAAACTGCTTGCTTATTCTTCCCTTATAATTTGTAAAACCTTCCGATTACATCATTACAAACTTTAAATTTATTTACCTCACCATCCAACTCAGTGACACCAGTCAAATTA
>CAUHTR010008244.1:115652-138894 GCA_959609185.1 Schmidtea polychroa | reverse complement strand
TAAAAATATTACAATAAANAACTGCTTGCTTATTCTTCCCTTATAATTTGTAAAACCTTCCGATTACATCATTACAAACTTTAAATTTATTTACCTCACCATCCAACTCAGTGACACCAGTCAAATTACACCCAGACATTCTTAAACATATATCCTTAAGATTTTAATCCATTCATCAACAGTCTTTTTTATCATACGTCATCAACAACTTAACAAATTTATCAATAATTTTTACTGAATTTTCAAAAGTAAAAGATAAAGACCATGTATGATAAATGAATCTTTTCACCATATTTTTCATTGACTTAAATTCACAAAAACTTTCAGAAAAAACATAGAAATGTGTATCAGTTGATTTTCTAAAAATCTCTGTGTAATCTGTGAAGCTTTGTTGTTAAAATCGTTGAATTCGAAAATTAATGTGCAAACTGCTGTGGACACTTGTGCTGAATGTTTTTAAAGATTTTATCTTTGTAAATTGTAGGTGTGTGGATTGTTGTTGATTTCAAATGTTTTGAATTATTGAGTTAAATAATTTTAAATTTTTTAAAAAGTTTATAGATTGTAAAAATTTTTATTTAAATTATATTATTAAATATTTTAAAACCTTTAAATAGATTTAGTATATATTGAAATATAATTGATTAATTAAATTATAAATTTTAAAAATATTTTTTTAAGGAAGCATTAATAAAATTTGTTTGTGAAGTCTAAAACATCTATAATTTTTCCTATCCTGCCGGATGATGCTAGTAAAATTGTGGAAATATATTGTTAAACAAATCTTTGTGTGATGCTTTCTTATAATTAAATAATTACCATGTTTGTTTAATTATTTACTCAAAAAATACTAATAATAATTAATAATTAATAATTAATAACTAATAATAATAATAATAATAATAATAATAATAATAATAATAATAATAATAATAATAATAATAATAATAATAATAATAATAATAATAATATAATAATAATAATAATAATAATACGTATGTTCATAGTTATAAATAAATCATTTCTAGTTCTAACAATTCATAGAAAATATCAATTATCAGAACAAACAGAATATATATCGGGCTTCCATTCTAATGGCGTCATTAAGAACAGAATATTTATTACTAAAAACTCATCATAGAAGCCTCGGGCTGTCATTTGTTACTCGTGAATGATATATGAATGATATGAAACAATACGCAATTTTATATTAAAAAAATCTATTATATATTGCTCTGCGCTTTGAGTTTATAACTTTGGAACCAAACTAAATTCCATATTTTCTTAGAGAAAATGAAATATTCAACTAAGAATATTTAATGAACATTTATTATTGATAAAGATTTTTGATGCAATAAATACTTTACAGTAATTATTTAATTAATTATGCATAAGAATGTTTAACTAGCATCTTATGATATGAATGCATAAATACCATTGAAGATATCCTTTTGGTAATGACAAACAATGTAACGGTTTTATGAGTCTTTCCAATTTAACAACACCAAAAATTGCTCCGTGCATTTTTAACGTAAAACTCCTGAAACTAATTTAAACCGGCATTAAATACATAAATTATATTTTGACTAAAAGGCAATTTATACTTAATTTATTCTTAATTTATTCTTAATTCATATATATTTTCATCAAGTACCTCAAAGTACTATGTAAATGACCAAATAACTTAGAAGTCCCAATTGATATCTATACAACCTTTTTGCATACAAAAACTGATAACTAAAAAGACCTGCTAAGTTGAAGATTTTCGTCATTTTTGCATGAAAAATGTTCAGTTTGGATATCAAAAAAAATTTTACTTAACCATATTGGATTCTATTCAATTTTAGTATTCTACTTGGTAAATAAATTTATTAATTTATTTTTAATCATTTTCATACTTTGTGATACGACTGTGACAATTTTATTAAATTACTGGCTACTAAGAAAAAACTTTAAATTTTTAATGGTGAAATCCCTAAAAAGTTAAGAACTTGTTAATTACACAATCCTAATGATTTTCACAGTTGTTATTTTAATCCGGTAAATAGCATTATTTTAATAGATTTCAATTATGCATCGATTTTGCACTCCAATCCCCCTTATCAATTTCTCTAGATTTTCTTTACATTTTTGTGAATTTCTGCTCTCAGGGAGTGATATTTATTATTTTCAATATGAAGTCACACAACTCACATTTGATCGATTTAAATGTACTCTTCTCATACATTTATAATAGAAATCAATGAATCAATATACGAAATAATTAAATTTATGCAATATAATATTTTTTATTCATTCAGCCTATATATAATTGATTTTCTGAATACATTATATATGAATAATAATGCACCATATCCAAATTCAATTTGCCATTAGCAGACAAATGAGAACACTGTCTGATGTAAACATATGTACTTGTTAATAACATACTTTAAGATTCATGGGTCTTATTAACAAAAAATTAATAAACAAAATTCTATAAACTTTTAAACTATTTACGCCGTAGGATAAAAACACAAAAAACCGGTTTTCTGTATATACCATATTCAATTTGAAAATTTCCTATAAGACAACCAAACTTTTCGCCATACCCTTTATCGGTTGTTAATTAGATGGTTATTTTGTTTAGATTTTATTTAAACGCTTTTCTATTTGTTTTATTGGGTAATTGTTATTTTTTAAAAACATAAATTTAGAATATATGTTAAGCTGAAAGATTGGTTTCATTTTTATGAGGTGAAAATAACTGTGAAAATTATACATAAAAATTTTTATGTTATTTTGTTAATAAAGATATTGAATTTCAAAATGATTATATTTTTTTTATATTTTTATTATTTTTAAACAAACATAAATATCTACAGATATTTTTTCATTCTGAAATTGTAATTATATTTCGTTCGGTATTCATTTTGCTTCCATTACCTTATTAATGTGACTTTTTTTTAAAAATTATTACATATTTTAATTATTAAATATTATATAATTTATTTTGAAAGTAAGATATCTCATTTTTAATACATTTAAAATTTTTATATAATTAATATTAAACTACGAAAATAAAATCAATAGTTTTAATAGATGTTTTATTAAACTTTTAAAGTTTTCATTAAATTTATTTCCACAAAAATTTGAAATACTATTAATAAATATTAATAAATTAAATGAAATTAAATTTATAATGAAAAAATAAATATAATGGTGAGATAGAAAGTGAACTGAATTACAGGATGAATAGTTTACCTAGTTCAATGATTATGTCAAGGGAAATTATGTCATCAGTATCGCTATCAGCATGAACTTATGATCTGATTAGTATTTCTACATGGTACTTATTTGATTCTTTTTAACATTTGCAATACCTACATTTTACATTGTGGTGACATTTGATAAAATGAAATAAATGACATGCAATAAAAGTGGAAAAACAACCACTGATTTTCTTAATATATATTTAATAAATTACTGATTTTACAAAATTATAATTTAACAAAAACAAAAATTATAAGAACTTTTTTTTCCAATTTTACCACTGACTTTTTTTCAACTAATCCATAATATTTAGTCATAAAATGAAATATTTTTTTAAAAAAGATTCAATCAGAGAAGATGCAGAGGAAGACTTGTTAATTTTGTATTGGAGTGACCAGGACCTATTTTAGGTAGAAATATTTCATTTTATAAATAGATAATTCGGATTATTGACTTAGATAGTTATTTATTTAAATTATATATTAACTCTATAACCTTAAACTCTATAATAATTTATAGTAACTTTTTTATTATTAGCAGCATAGATGTAAAAACCGTTTTTCCATTTTTTATTATTCCCAAAAACCATCGTTTTTTCCGTTTTTTATTATTATACTTTTTTTTAATTATTTTTTTGTCGGATGTCTCTTTCATCGCCTCCGTATTTTCTCGAATTCAACTAATAAACGTAATATTGCGTAAGTTTCTGTTTATAAGTAAAATAACTCTTGCATACTGAAGTGCCCTACAAGAAATAAGATTTATAAAAAAATAGTTAATTAATAATTTTGTTCAAAAATAACATAATTGTGGTCGATCTGTATCAACGGGGATGCATTCATCAGTTTTTAAAAAGACGTTTTTTCGAAATACAACCATTTTGGTTAAAATTTTATTTTTCTAGAAATTTTGATTATATTCCAATAATCAATTATAATAAAAAATATATATTTCTTTATCCCAAATGCCAAAAGAAAGGAGGACAGAATGGATTCATGTTACTGTGAGAAAAGAAAGAGAAAAAAAATATGAATTTGCCAAATTGAAATGCATTTACTGTGACAAAGTTTATTCTGGTGGAATAATTCGTATTAGAGGTCATCTTGCGGGAGACGATATCAATAAAAAATCATGTGAAAAAGTGCCGGCCGATATAAAAAATATGATTAAAGAAGATAATATTGAAAGGGCGAACCAAGATGCAATGAAAAGAAAACGAGAAGCGCGTCAATTTTTTGCAAACGGTATTCCATTTGTCGTTGTAGAAAGCAAATATTTCAAAGAGACTATTGAAGCTGTTTCCAAGTGTGGACCAAGTTACACAGCTCCCAATCAGACAACAATATCAGAGAAGTTGCTAGCCGTGGAGGTTTCACGAGTTGAACAAAACTTTCTGACTACAAATTACACATGTCCTCTCTTGGCGGAACCTTGGTCAGTGATGGTTGGACTAACATACAAAATCGACCTATGGTCAATTGTCTTATTGTAACCGGTGATGGTACGATGTTTCTTGATAGAATAGATACGAAAAAAGTACGAAATGTTGTCTTTGTCCACAGTAATCTTCCATTAACCGATAAACTGACTGATTTTAATCCAATTGAAGAAACTGTGGAGTGGTCATCCGAAGATGAGGATTAGTTCAAGAACTGAAATAATTAAATCCTAGTTAGGCGACTCAATGTTATAATTTAGCAGTGATGTAACTAAAAATTTTAGGCCTACAAACAAAATTAATTTTAAGGCTTCCTTGGCAGCTGAACACTTGAATAAAATATAATTTAAAATTAATTTTTTTATTTTTTAAACCAAAAAAATATTACATTTTCTATTTATAATAAAATATATTTTATAGTTTCTTTCTACCCTTTTCAGCTGCAAATTTGACAATGAGATCTGTAATATTTATTTTCTAGGCATATTATTTTCTATATATGTTTTTCTAGGGTCAAATCGACTAATTGAATTTCTTTTATAATCATTTATAATTTTCAATTCACGGTAGTCTAGAAAAAATATGAAAATAAATTTAATTGTGCTTTGCATTTGATAATTGTAAAAAAACATTTAAAGCCTCATATAATATGGGAATGGGCCGTATAATAATTTCGTATAATAAACGTAATTAATGTCTTTAGAATTTGAAAATACAATAAATATTTTTGATTATCCAAAATTTGATTAATGACAATTGAAAATTACTCGAATGTTATATAATAATTTAGTATTTAATATCAATTAAATAAAGATCGAACGAAAAAAATTTAACATAAAAAATTAAGAATTAACCTATTTTATGATATGAATTATATATTCATATAATATCGAATAATTTTCACTACAATTAAAATTTCATAACGCATTAGAAATTGAATTCCCAAATGGTTTTGATATATTGCAAAATGGTCAAGGTTCAAATATCAGAATAATTTGAAAGAAAACAACAAAAAAATAATTTTTTAATAAAATAAATTAATAATAATATAAGAATTTAATTAGAATGCACAAATGCCTAAGAATAAATATACATTAGTGGAATACTTAAATTACATGAATGCTGATATAATATTTTTTTCCTAAGGCATTTTTAAAGTACGAAATAATTGATCAAATAATAACCACAAGACAATCCTAATTTATCCTTAAATTTGACACGATAAGTGCTTGGGAGATAAAATTTCATTTTCAGGCAATAAAGCATTAGTGATAAATATTAACTGAATTTATGCTTGCGTGATTACATAAATGCTTATCATTTAAAATTTTTTTTTAAATATTATAGAACAAATGGAATTAAGTGGAATTAATAATGAAAATTAATTAATTTCGTAAAAAAATACCAGATAATATTAATATACAATGCAATAATTATTAAAACTAAACTAAAATCAATTCTAAAAACAAACTTTTGCAAAGAGAACTCAACATTTGATAATACTTTTAAAAAAACGTCGAAAGAAAAGAGCATAGATTTAAAGAAATTATAAATATATTATTGTATAATACATAATAAATGATGGATTGTCAAAGCATCCGATTGCTATGGGAAGGAGTCATCATCAGATCCTAAAATTATTGTTCAAAATTCTGATGACACAATTATTTGATTTTTTTTTTAAATTTGCTTTAGTTTTTATTTTTTATTCGCTCTTATTTTTCATTGCTTTATTTCTATTGTTTCAGATAATACATGTTGTTTTCTGATTAACATAAATTTTCAGCACTGCCTTTTCAAAGTGTCATGTGATTAATTTTAGTTTCTAACTTGAAAGTATTATTTTATATTTTATATTTATTTTATTGGATGTTAATTTAATAAAAAAAAGTGTAGGGAAAGGTTGTGACTTTATGGGAGCTGAATATTGAAATAAATAATATATATTTATAAAACAAAAACATGTTCTAAAAGCGGCAACGGCAAAGTAGGTAAACGGTGTCCTACATTGAGTTGCAATGTTAAAGGTGTAGAATTATTTAAAATTAGCAATAAACCCCAATTAAAGGCAAACCATTCATACAAATTCACATATTAGTCATAGACAACAAACGTAAACAACAATGATAAGGCGCATTATGTATTAATCTATGTAAAAACAGTTTCAATTTTACAATTGCATTATTATTAAAAATGAAATATTGACTTGATTTGCAAGAAGCCCCAATCTTAATCCCTCATATTTTCCTTTTTTAGAATACACCAAAACATATATTTTAATGGAAATCAGTGTATCACAAGTAAATCTACAGATGATCCTACACTTATAAAAAAGATTAGAAAAGCTATTTGAAATGTTCTTTTTGAATTAATGAATATATAATTTTAAAATCATTTAAACACTAATAAACAATTCTTTAACACTTTTTAAATAGATTTTATTTACAAATAACACTTACAAAGTTGGTGTCACAAATTTGTGTTACAAAGAAAAAAACATTTATCGAGTCATAATGAAAATAAATAAAAGCAGGTCAATGGTGAAAAAAATGATTTTACTGATATTAAAAAATATAGCAAATTTTTTTGCACTCTGTTTATAATATTTAAAGAGAAGTGAAGAAAAAATTTAAAAAATTAAATTTCTCGGCAATATTAATTGAAGCGCTTAATTATTTTCGTAATTACTAAATGCCAATTTCAAATTTTTATTAAATAAATCACGTTGAATTGCAATTATGAGTAATTAAAGTCCTAGTCAATAATATTGCCAGTCTAACCAATCATTTAGTGGTAATTGCGCTTCTAAAATCTGCTTAAAGTATTGTAAAATTTTCAAATCATTTAATTATTTTTTATTAATTTCGCAATCAAATGAATTGAGATATCTCTTGTAAAATAAAGGAAATTTATTTTAACCTTCATTAAAAATTAATAAACAGAAAATGCTTCTGAAAACTTTATTATAAACAAATATGAATTAAAATTGACATCACAACGTAGAACAGTTAAATTAATATAAATTGATGAAAGGGAATTTTTTAAATTTTCAAAAAATAAAAATTTTTTTTTATAAATATTGTAACTTTTTAAAATTAATCATAAATGCTTTCAATTTTCTGGTATGTAAATTTCTTGATTTCCATCTATTTTTACATGGTTTGTGCTCATTCCTTGTAGAATAAACCATACAGAATTAGAAATTAGTATTATTATTATCAATTGTCAAAGTTCGTGGTCCCGATAACATGCTGATTATCATTTATTACGCCGATAAATAAATCTGAAATCATCATTTTACGAAATATATGTGCATATGTTTACAATATTTCAAAAAATATCAAAGGTTTTAATAACTTATTCAAGACAGGTTTCACCTTATATTGATCTCATGTTGATTAATGCACTTTACATCGTGAATAAATATTCGGCTAGGTAGAGACCTTAACACAATGATTTCGATTTAGTCAACAAGGATATGCAATAAATAAATGTTTATTTAAATTTAACAAATAAATTATAAGTCATGATAAATAAACATGTATGTAGATATGGGTGAGAGTTTCGGTTAAGGAATTCTAAAAATCAGTATCAAATATGAATTTAAAAGGTTGACATGGAACAATAAACAATAATTAAAATTAATTTATAATTAAATTTTAATTAAAAAATAAAATAAAAGTACAAAAGAACATAATCCAAATTTGAATTTACTGTTCTGAGATGATTACAAACAACAGTGATGGACAATGGAAACTAATTGACAGAAAATCATAATTCAAAATTCTACTACTGACTAAAGTCGCATAAGAGATTTCTAGTAGAGACTAATAAAATCCCGTCTGATTTAGAATTTGAACTAAAGGATATCGTGTATAATCTTTTTCTTGAGAGAAATAAATTTCGATTTTGAATTGCATTTTTATTGAGTTCGTCGAATGATATTCAAAACGACGCATAAAAACAAATCGGAAAGCTTCAAATTATTTGTTCTGCCTAATTTAACTATAAATCAAAATCGGAAAAAAAGAATTTCAGACAAAATTGTAATAAATAATCTGCTGAAAATTTATTCCCCCAAAATGTTTGAAATGAAAAAATAATTTGTCGCTAGTAAATCTAGTTTTCTCTCGTGGCAGTTTTTTTTTATTCAGGTTAATAAATATAATTATTCAAAAATTAAACTGTTTGAAAAATGTGATGACTGTCTAACGAAATTTGTTTGTTTGTTTTTGCTGAATCAGCAGCAGTTATTATAGGCAACACATGTGGGAAATTTTATTTTGTTACTGTTGACACTAGAGTTTTGGAAATCGGTTGGAAATTCTAAGTTTTCCAAGGAATTCAATTCATATTTATTAAAAAGACAGTTGAAACGACATTGATAATGAATCAGTAATTTATTTGGTAAAATATATTTATTGGAAAGGAATGTAAAAACATCATTACTGTAATTACACATTATTGTCAAACAATTTTATTTTATAATAGATGTCAATACGTTCAGTGGCAAGAAAAATTTGATTGATGTTGATAGCGGCCCCTGGGGATCGCCATGACGCCCAAAGTGTAAATAAATAGAGATGTTTATGTGTTTTTCTTTCTCTATTATCACTAATGTTTTTTAAGCACTGAAAAATGTGGAACTGAGACAGACATTTAACTGCTCTTTGTGAAATTGGACAAAAAATTAAGCAAAATTACAGCCTCTATAGAAATTAGTAGAAATACAGTATGGAAATAAATTAAGGATAAAAAATAAATTATAAATTGGACTACTCGAGAACAATTAACGCTCTGGAAAGGAAACAAATAAACAAAATGTAATTTATACCTACAGGAATTTGGCATTCAACATAAAAATAAACATTGAAATAAATTAAAATAATAAAAATAAATTTGTCTTTGAATAAAATATATTACCGTGACTTATTAAAAATTTTCCGAATGAGGGATTATTATTATAAGAATTTCATTATTTTAACTATAATTATGTAATAATTTTTCTAATAAATTGATATTTAACCTTGTGAGGTGTTTTCAGCTGAGAATTAAATATTTCAATGATTTATTAAGATAATTTTAAATGTTAAATAATTGACTATTTAAAATAACTTTTAAAAACATTTTTAAATTGAATTTGAAATCGATTTTAAATAAATATATTTTAAATATCGAAATTTTAATAAATGGTTTTTTAAATATTTTATTCAAAGCTGAAAATTTATTTGGAAATTATACAATATTTCATTAAATAAATACTTGGAATTATGACGTTAACTTTTGAACCTGATTTAAAAAATAATTTAGAAGATGTGTTAGCAGCTTCTAATAAACCTGACTTCATTATTTTCAACATCAGCATTATAAAAGTATTTCTTAATTTTGACAATATAAAAAACATCCATAATTCGAGAAATAAATTTTTTATTAACATTTTAAAAATAACTTCAAATTATAGATTGCGAGAATAACAGAAATATAATTATAGATCAAATTTAAAAATAATTAAAATATTTCTGAAAATCTAATATTTAAATATATATTTTAATTATTGTGATTATTAGTATTATTATTTTTTATTTATCATTTTTTAAAAATTAACAAAATGTATATAGATATCAAATATATAAATTTACTAAAATTTTACTCACACAAATAAAATATAGTTTACCGTATTAAAAATATATTTATTTATGCATTAATAAAACAAATGTAATTCTATATTACTGATAGAGACCAATTTCGAAATTTAATAGTACAGTATTTCTTCTGATTGACGACTGCCTATTCATTAGATATTATAAATAATAATAATTATAAAAGCGAGTTAAATATTAATAAAATAGAATAAAAAACCTCTAATAAATGAAAAATTAATTATTATTTTAAATCCAGCTTACCGTACACTCCATTGGGTATCGGCTTATATATACCACCATTGCTAGAAGAAACAACTGGAATTGGGATAACGTTATTAATTGGCATGTTTCCATATCGGATTGAATGTAGAGGCTTCCCTTTAATTCGACGTTTTCTTTGGCGTCGAAACCTTACAATGCAAATACTGATGATACACATTATGCCAAGAAAAGTTAATATAACACAGAAACAAATGAGCAAATTGTTGATTCTTGAAGTTGGGAACATTGAATTCGGTTTACTTTTTGATCCTGAAATCAATTTATAAAATAATTAAAACATATATAAAATACATTTACAATTTACATTGTTTATATATTGTATTATATATTAAAAATAATCTTTTTCCACTATGAGAAAACTTTAAAACTGTCGATTACTTTTAAATTTCCTTTATTCTTATTTTCTATTTTAGGCTTTCGATCAACAATATTTTGATTTTAAATTTATCATGAATTTTCAACACTGACTCCCGCAATTAATTTTGATTAAAATCGTGAGATTGATACTCGAATTCACATAAATATGTCTTTAAGGATCAGTGCATACTATTTCAACAATATGAAAAGCCTGATCAAAAAAAATTGATCTGACTTTAATAGCTGTTAAATAAATAGAATGCCGACAGTCATTTGGAATATTATAAATTGATAAAAAAAATCTGAACACCACAGTCGAGATGAATATATACATAAATACATTGTTTGTTCAATCCATTATCAATATCAGCAACATAAAAACAACAGAATTAATTATCATTTGATTCATTGGGATTTTCATTTCAATTTATTGTTTATTTAAATTCGTTTCTTTAAATTTGCCTTCAAAAATTATTCATAATACCTCTTTCTTGATCCGATTCCAATCTACATATCCCTATTCTTAAAGTAAAAGAAAGAATTTTTTAATTTTAATTATATAAATTACACCAATTTACAATACTTAATAAAAATGCATCTTCTCTAAAAGTTTCATATTATCCCTATTTTTTTTCTATTCCTGTTTTCAAAAAAAAATATTTTCAAAGAGTATATAGCAAAGGCAGGCCAAATTGAAATTAAATAAATTAACTTTCACATTATAAATTCATTATAACTTTGGATTTACTAATAGTAAATTTTATATTATAAATTATTTATTTGTTCTCCGGTTATTTTTCAAAACAATGAATAATGGAAAATGACACTTATGACACAAAAATGATCCTTAGCCATGAATCATCAAGACTCTAGAGAATTATAATAAACAACAACATAGACCTTATATTATTTTATTTTATAGATAGTTCCGGACTTTTAGCAAATTAATGAAGTCTTTATATTATTCTCTAGAAATATATTCTTTGCTAATTTGTAATTATTGAGTATATGATTGACTTCCTAAAAATAAACTGTCTTCGTATCTTAGTTTAAGATCATGAATATAAAATCAAAATTTATTCTAAAAAAAACATATATAAGTGTTCTCGAACTGGACGTATACCGCATCGGGCACTCATAGCAATTTTATGACGCTTGCCTTGTAGACATGCTTAAAATATTATTTAAAATCATTTTTTTATCTTAATAATTGTATTTAAATAATTTTCATGGAAAAAGAATTGTGCTGGTCACAAAAAGTGTTAACTGATGCTGGAATAGTGAGAATCCTTCAAAAGAGATTAAGTATTAATCATCAATTGTTTACTTTTAAGTCAGAAAAGCGAACACTTCAATGTTTGAGTGATAAGAGATTTTGGTCCAATTATAAGTTTAGTATAAAATTAGACAGATGCATATTCCAACAGCTTTGTCAAGAAATGAATGCCAACCGAAACCAGTAGGATCCAATTAACAATTAAATGCTTATTCATGACACACCTAAACCCTGATCTCAAATTTTGCGACACCCAACTATATAAAATCATAATTAATAGCTTGTGTAAATAATTTATCGGTAAAATAGTAATTATAACAATTGATTACAGTATTTTTTTACTGCTGATAGTTAATGTACGAAGTGAGAGTTCCCTATAGAACAAAAATAATAATACAATTTCACGAGAATACACAACAGCGGAAAATCAAGGATAAATACAGTAAATTGTTTGAATTAGTAAATTAAAATATAAGTTATAATTTAATAATTAATTTGTCTGAGAATTTTTATTTATTGTATATAATTGCATTTAGAAGAAATTTAGATTATTAATTTTTAGTAAGAATTATTATTATTTCCATGTTCATTTTTTTTGAACTAGTGATATTCTTTATATCTTAAGTAACTCAGCGTTATTTTATAGTAAAAAGAGGAACTACTACTTCAAATTTTGTTCCTATATAAAGGTTTTACATTCTTACGATATAATAAAAGTAAATGAAAAATTATAATAGTAATAATAATACAAAATTAATAAAAATAATGAAATTAAATTAAATAAAAAATTTAAAAATAAATTTAAAAAACTAAATAATTAATTAAAGTAATTAAAATTAAAAAAAACGATTCAATTAATCTATATTTGTTGACCTTAAAAGTTTTTTGAAGTCAAAGTTTGCTCGTTATCATCATTGAAATTCGGTTCAAATAGAATTAAGTTTGGGCAAAGTTTCTTAGGAATAAAATTTGAAATTCTATCTCTAGCGTCAAATTTTCTGACTTCATAGTAAATTGTGGAAAGCATGTTTGATGAACCGACTGTCACTAATTTAGTACGTAAAGATGAATTACCATTTATTTCAACCGCAGCAAAATAATTATTCATATCAAATTTTCAAATTAAATTACGATTTAAAAAGAATATCTTCAAATAATTTAGGATTCAGCTTTCTACATGGTACCGATGAGAGCCAAATAATCTTTGCCATTATTAATCGCATTGAATATCACTTTTAAAAAATTAATTTTTTTCAGTTAGTCGTCGGAAATCCAAAACCATTTGATTCTATTTAATTACTTATCTCCATTGGATGTCATTTAACTGTGTTTTCACCTATTTGGTTATACAGGGATGATAAAGTTTCTCATAAGCATGTTTGTAAGATATTAAAGAGGTACAAAAATTGTGATATGTATTTATTAATTTCAATAATATTTAAACCAGATTTTATTTTATTTATAGTTTTTTGTAAAAATATTTTTTCTCAGACTTTTGTGATTATTTCCAAAGGTGATTTAAAGTTTAAAGTCGTTTTCCAATTTATTAAATCAATGAAAACCATATGACTCAATTGATCATATTTTTAACATATTATTTTTTATAAATAAGTATTTTTTCTGTTTTGCTATTTTTGGACTCGCCTATAACAATGAAAACATTATATAAGAGCTTCATTGTATTTAATAAATTATATAATTAAAGAATGCATGATGAAATAAACCACACATTTTTAAAAATATATGAAATTCTTTGCCAAATTTCTTTGGTACAGATGATAAAAAATTTATCATGAAAATTTTAGCTATTGAATACAATGACAATGGTTTATTGAATTTATTTCATTACAATATATCCCATATAACCCATTTATAGATATGCCTTATTTATTTATATTGTCTCTATATAAATATTACTTATAGAAAAGCTTTTGTGAATATTTTAAATTTGTCTATTATTTTTATCAGAATAATAAATGTCTTTTGTCGGTTTTCAGTGATATGAAATAATTACTTCATAACATTTCAATTCAATTAAAAGATCTTATTTCTAAATGACATTGGATTTATTTATATAAATAAATGAGTGAACAATTTTTAAATAAAAAAAGTTACTTACCTTAATTATTCAAATTTGACAAAGTTAAATATAAAAATTATTAGTCGCAAAAAATAAAAATTTGATTTTTACAAAAGATGAGACAAACCCCGTTTAAAAAAATTATGTATATTTTCTATTAATATGCTAATATTTCTAATTTTATTCAATGAATTTAAATCATGAATCATAAACATCCTAATTATAAAATCCATGACTGCATTTCCACCGTCGATTTATTGGTTTAAAGAATTCATTGTACAAACTTTATTTTGTTCAGTTTTCGAACACATAAGCAAATTGATATGAATACATAAATGAAAAAGTGGATATATTTTCAAAATATTCTTGTATGGCATCTTGAAAAAAGCAAGGGTTATTTGTTTTTTAATCATATTAAATGCAATCATTAAGGTGACTTTCCATTTTAAGAGCTATCAAACCATTATATTCGACGAATTATAAAAGTTATTTAAAATAAAAAATAATTTATATTAAATCACTCCTGAAAAGATTGCATGATCAAAATATGACATTTTATATACTAAGTTATAAAATTAAAAATCGTGAATATCAATAAAAACATCGATTCTGATTCGATTACTGATTCATAGTAAATTTTTTAATAAATACAATGTCAATCTAAAAGAAATCAGACGTGGAAATTGAAGAAAGTTCTTATAATATTATAAAATTAGGAATTTTTTTCAAATTTATCAAGTTATTTTGCCAGGAATTATTAGTTTTTGAAATTATTATTCATAATAATAATAGTTACAATAATAGATATATACTTGAGTCTGATCCTAGTTTTTCTGTTGAATAAACTTCTTTAGAGACGACTAAAACACAAAATAGCAATATTATCACAGGTTTATCAAAGTACTTGTTGTAAACTGGATCTCGGTTAAAACTATCCACTGCAAACGGAATTCCAATGTGACTCTTACAAATTTAGCCGGTGAATCAGATAGATTTACATGAAGCCACCGAGCCGTTTTTAGTTTCAAATCAGCATCATGCTTGAATGTAATATTCTTGGCACACTTTCCATATATTTCACCTCCTATGCTGAATTCAAATCTGGCTGATGAGAAAATGCTAATATTCATTTCAAGATCGTTGAGGATGTGAAATGAGACTCCTTTCATAATACGAACTAAAATAAGTCGTAAATAAGTTACCAATATTTCAAAAAATAAAGTAATTTAGTAAAATTTAAAACCGAATCGAGATTTTACAAATAATAACATGAGACTGAAAATATAAAATATAATAAAAACATCAATGTCTTATACGAAATTTGTGATAAAAATGTTAATACTTAGTATATTTATTATTTTAAAAACGATGGGTCCTTCTTCATTTAGTAAAGTTTCAACATTTTAAATAATATAATAATATATTAATTTTTAAAAATTAAAATTGTCATTGAATTTTTAGAGAAGTTTTTTTGTAAATTTGTTACATATTTGTTATAAAGAAAATTATGTTAAGTATGTATGCCAGTGAAGCTACTTCAAAATAGTACGCGCTAAAATATGAGAGATAGTTAATAAAGAACATTTAAAAATCTTAAAAGTTTAATTGTATAAAATGAAGTTAATTAAGTTAGTAATTAATTATTCCTCAACGGATGCTTATTTTCCCGACATATTGAGCAAAATATTAAAAATTTTTTCGATGGCTTGTATTTCTATCATTTTGTACATTTTGTACTTTCATCCAATTGTGAAAACCCTATCTTTGTAATATTATTAACAAAACGAAAGAGCGCACCTTTCTACATTTTCATCTGAATAAATCAATAAGTCAGTGAATGAAAATATGGGAAAAGATCGTTTAAGACTTGGGATTTTTATATAAAATTTGTTTATTTTTAATATATTTTTGATTTATTAATATAACTTTTATAATTATAAATAAAAAACTAATCAAATAAAATTTCTGATAAATCCTTTTATTATTGCAGACCTTCTAGACATATTTCTAGTTGCATCAGTCATATGAAAATGACAATATTTCTGATTCTATAAATAACCAACTTAACTCATAAAATTCAGTGAACTAAAAATTTTTATTGAAAAACTCTGTTTCTTAAATATTATAAGTTAAAAAATCTAATTTTAAAAAATTAGAACTAACAAAAATAATCAATTTTTATATCAAAAAATAATATCTTATTTTTTTTTAATTAAAAAGCTCAACAAGCAGAAATCAGAAAAATTCAAAATGAGAACTTCTCTGATTTCCCAGTAATTTCTTTTTTCAACCATATTGCTACTGAAATTGAATTTTCTTTTTCGATTTTCGTATTTCATTGGTAATTCTAAATGAGATGAAGTATTCTTTTATGTAGATTTTCACTGAAGATTTCTTCTATCATCTGCATTTATCTGATATATCTCACAGTGTAAAAGAAAAACAGTAATTCCAGCAAAGAAACATTAAAGAGTTCTTCAACAAATATAAATTTAAAAGTGTGGTAAAAATCTGAAAAATTTATAAAAATTTTTTTAATATATATATATATATATATATATATATTAAATGTCAAAATTTAAAATTTATAAACCAAATTGCAATATTTTACTATCCAAGATATTGTCAAATATTGTTTTTAAAATAGGTGTACCTTTCTAGGTTTTATTTTATACCTGAATTGTATGTTTGATTTATTATAGAAATTGTATCCATTGTATGTTTCATTAATTTTACTATTCTTTCTGGAATTCTATAATAAGTTAGCAGGTGTAACTGCTAATGAATTTTTTGGCACACAGGTGAGTTTGTATGTATCTTAACATCCCATGCGCTTTGGTGTGAACACTTATAGTTATGAAATGATAATACATATAGGTTTTTTTTAAAAATTATTTTTATATTTTGGAAAAATGCAAATAAAAGTTCATATATAAATAATTATAAAACAAATAAATTATAAACAGAAAACTGTTTATAGATATGTTTAAATTTTAATAAATATTTATTACATTACAATATCAGTAACATATTAGCTTAATAAACAATAGTATTAGATTTTATCTTCAGTACCTTTTTACTATATACATTAATTGGTTTATTACCAAAATGACCTACAACCAGATTTATGGTTTTAAAAATTGTTTTTAACACTTGAAAATTGAATTATTGAATTCACACAATAAATGTATAAGATATTCACATGAAACCCTTTGAAATACCTAATTATTAGATATATGGTACAAGATTTTGTCTTAATTGGGTTTTAACAAAAAAATACTGTCATTAATATGTGAAAAATATGCTGTTTTGTGTTAATTAAACATATAAAATATATAAAATTTCCAATGGAACTCGATAGATTCTAAACATACTTTAAATTATTTGTTAAAATTTTGCAGAAAGAATTTTATTATATTAGAATGAAATTTTCAAAATTATCTATTAAAATCTAATATGAAAATCTGAAACTGATAAAATACATCGGAAATTACCATTATAAAACATTTCCTATAAATCTTAAATCAAAGTTAATCAAAAATTTAATTGAAATATTTCCATCTACGAATCGGTAACTGGTAGATGTAAAATAAAAGTTACATTAAAAAGCCGAAAAGTAATTTAATAAAATTCAATAATTAATTATTAAATGTTTTTTTGGAATAAATCTGAATTTTTGTCAAGAAATTATTTTAAAATAAATCAATGAATTACTGTAGAGAAATGAATGAAACGAGTGTAAACATTTCCGATGATTCACGGAGAAAAGATAAAATTTAGTTAATCAATTCACAATTGAAAGTCATCAGAATAATTTACATATTCATGTAGATTATTTATAATTAACTTATAAAATAGAATTAATAATAATAATAATGATAATTAATAGTAATATTTATAATAATAATAATAATAATAATAATAATAATAATAATAATAATAATAATAATAATAATAATAATAATAATAATAATAATAATAATAATAATAATAATAATAATAATAATGATAATAATAATAATAATAATAATAATAATAATAATAATAATAATAATAATAATAATAATAATAATAATAATAATAATAATAATAATAACAACAATTATTATTATTAATTATTAATAATAATATTAATAATAATTAGTAAATGATATGATAAGCCTTTACTGCAACAAAAATTGTGAATTTTGACAATGAATAAGAAAGAAAAAGACAATCTATAGAAAAAGATTATTTCAAAATCAGAGATTTTCGCTTAATAAAAATTTTACTAAAGGCTTTAATTGACATTTGTTTAGTATTATTTTTTTACTATAAGTCAAATAATACAATTAAAAAATACAATCTATTAGTTTCTTTTACATTTAAATTTTATGTATTTATTAATACTAAATTAATAATAAATTTTTATTTCAAAACAATCCAAAATTCAATATTTTTAAAAATACATTCCATATTTTGAGGTATTTTTTAATTCTTCCAATAATTTTTGAAATTACATAAATTTAAAAATACAATATTTCAATAATACTATAATTCTCTAAATATCATCTTTAAAACTATTTTATTCATTGATTTTCCTTTCGTAATTTTTATAAATATTCTGATTAGATTTTTAAATTACATTCTACTTTCAGTTTTTAAAATTATAAATTCTCTCACCAACTATGAATAATGACTGTAGAAATTAGTGAATGAGTTAAAACTTATATTGCAATTATACACTTCCATATCTTTTATACTATTTAAAATTTAATAGCGGCCCGTTGTTCATTATATGTTTATTCTGAATTCTTTAAATATTGAACTTTAGGAATGCAATAAATTATAAAATGAGCAATATAAATCAAAAAATTTAGTATGCAAATTAAATCAGCTAATTTAGATATTCCGAAATTTTTAATTTTTAGTAATAAAAGAAGAATTGTGTGATTGAAAACTTCAAATATTTACAAAATATTTATTAGAAATCTATTATTTACTTTTCAAAATAATATTTTTTAACCTATACCATAAAAACAAAACATAAAGATTTGTAAATTCTGCGACCTATTATTCCTAGTAAAAAAATATTATTGGAAATATTTTTATTTAACAGTATTATACTTTGCTGTAATTAAAATAATTGCTACTAGTAATAATTAAAAAAACAACTGAAATATTTCTAGGACTCAAGATCAAAGTAATCTGAAAATATACTTTGTAACATTTTAATAATTATATTTTCAAAAATTGAATATGACAAAAATGTTTTCAACAAAATTTTCTCATGTGAATAATAACGAAGTCAATAATAAATTCCAAAACGGTTCCTGAAAGTATTTAGTATTGTTCATAATTTTTATGTAACTTTTATCCATGAAAAAATAAGTTTTTAGTATTATTAACTTGTTTTCCTTATCAATCCTTACCGAGTTAGCTTTCAATTTGTAACTAATAAAAAGTTAAGCATTTCCAATAAAAGATTGGGGTCTTTTCAGTCACCAGTTCAGATTGTGACTGCTACAACATAGCAAGGTGTTTGACATTGATAAATAAAAAATAATTACTAAATTTTACTTAATTAAGACATGTTCTATTCTTTGTTATTTCAAATCGTTTTACTCAAAACTTTTAAATTTTTATCATTAAACAGCGCCTACAAATGAAATATACATGATTTGATGGTGTCAAAAAGTAGTAAATAAAAAACTAACTTGGAAAACTGTGAATTAGCACTTAAATGACCAAGAAAAGTTTAACAAACTTAATTACCAACCAATTACAAGATAACTGTTTTTTACATATCATTGCGTTGTGATAGGAGTTAGGAGTTCATATCTTATATGTGATATCTAAAAGTAACGATGATCAACATTGGGTTAAAGAGTTAAAGAAAAGACCAATAAATTTTGATCAGATAATATAATGTTTTGGGTATATGTAGATTCACTTTATGAGTGAATACATTAAATATCGTAGAAGTTCAACTGTAGTATATCTCATTGTCACTTCAGAGTAAGGATAAGTTATGAAATTTTAATTTGTGAATTCTTCAAAAGTAATGTACACGTGTGATATCATTATAACGATTAAAAAACTATACGATTGGTTTAAAATATAATCTTAAAATGGTTTTCTAGTTTACTAAAAAGAAAAACAGATGCTTGAGAGTTATCGTTTGTTTAATGAATTTAGTAAAGTACAAAGTTAAGAAACAGTATATATAATAGTATTTTCAAATATGAATTAAGCTTCATAAACAAACTAACCTTTGTCGAATCGGAAAATCATTTCTATTTTACGATTTTTATCATAATTTTGCCAACCGACAAAATTTACTTCACCATCGTTTATAGATGCAATTGAATGTTCATTAATGCTGTTATCCATTAGCTGACCGATTCCTCGACGGAGTACACTGTCGTTTTCCCGGTGCTCCACCGCATCATATATTCGATCGATTAATGGAGATCTAATCTGATAATGAGTAAAAACATCCCCTTGAGGTATAGAATATTCAACGACTCCATCTATTGATAAAATTAACATTTACAAAAGTGAAATAATTTAACCATTGAAATCGCAGCCGTAAAATGTGAACTTCAAACATACTTTCTTGAAAATATTGCTAAATGGAATTATTCTTATTCTTCTTGCTACAATATTTGATTTGAATCTTGTAATTTTCATGTTTCTACTGTCAACATTTCCTTCAATAATCTACAACATAGAATATAGATTTAATTTTTATTATAAATATGATTGTAAAATAAAAATCAAACCAAAATAATAACCAAATGTCTCAACATAGAGCATTAAGAATAATGAAAATAACAAAATAAGAGTCCAAGACAAAAGAAATAAAAGCACGTGGAATTTTATGTTTTCTATAAAAAGTCGATGCAAACGCTTTTTACAACACAGAAATAAAAGAAAGTTGTAATATTTATTCGTAAATAAATAATTTTATTATATTTGCTAATTGATTAATAATGTTATTGGTATATTTTCATATATTATATTCATTAAAATTTCTTGTAGCTAAATAATTCTGAAAGGCTAATTCGGAGCAGAACAATTGTAAGTAAAAACATGAACAATTTGGAGTAAATAGGAAAATATCTTTTAAATGTAAAATTTTTGAATTTTCTTTATTGTGAAAAATGTCTTTGTCTATGTCTACTCCATACAGCGATTTAAGGTAGATTTACAACAGTTATCTGTATATAAAATGGGTAAAAATCCCCTACTTTCAAATCCACCTGAACTGAACCTTATAATAATATATATCAGGTAATTTACTTTTCCAATGTTTTGAGATAATTTTAACTTCACAAGATTAATTGTGGGCGTTTTTTAGGTATTTTAAGGGTTAATAAATAATATTTGGGCTTTTTTTAATTTTAATGCATTTCATATATGATGACATGGATTTAAAATTGTCATTTTAATTATAAAGTGCATCATTATTTAAAATACTAAAAAAACTTAAATTTGATCAAAACGGCAATTCAACAATATGAAAAGAGTAAAACATGGACTGTCTTAAATGAAAATGAATCCTACCAAAAAGTCAAAAGAGTGATAAATTGAATCATGACCTAGGAGCAGCGTCGGATTTACCTATAGGCAGACTAGGCACTGCCTAGGGGCCCGCAGTATTGGGGGCCCCAAAATCGAAATCATCTAAGGGGCCACAAAAAAAATATTTTTTTTAATGGATTTTTTATATACTAAAATATAAAAATTAAAATACAATATAAAATACATGTATTATATAAGAATTAAAAAAACATTGTACGTATTTTTTTTATTTAAGGAAATTTTCTAAAATATCAACAATTTGGGGCCCCAATAATTTTAAAGTTGTTATAGTTGAAAAAATATTTTTTCTTTATTTCCGCAACCTCCAAGGGGGTTATAATTAGTGGAGTTTGTCGGTTGAAATTTGCGAAGGCGGGAATCGAATTGTTATTGTGTAGAAACATATTTTTTTTGGAGTGTTGGTTAAAAATTTTATACACAAAAGAAAAAAATTATTTCAAAGGAAATCGGCTTAAAATAAAAAATTTAAAATAAAGCAATTTTAGGACGAAGTGAGGCTTTTTTTAATTGATTAATTGTTAAGATCTAGGTATAGTATAAAATATTAAATTATTTAATCAATTTAATTAAAAAATACTTTAATTAAATTTAAGATAGAATGAAACGAAACTACGCAAGCGGAGCGTTTAAAAGGAAGAAAAAAGCAGAGAGAGAAGAAATTAAGAAAATTCCTAAGCTAGATTATTTTTTCACTAAAGATTCTGCAACTGAAAGTGAATTTGTAGCACAAGAAGATCGGCACCAAAGCGACCGAATAGAGGTCTCTTCCAGTACTTCAAATCAACCTATTTTCACTGGAAGTTCAAATCAAGTTTTTAATTATTTCGAAAATAATTTGGAGCTGGTAGATAACATTAATAATGAAAATTTAGTGGAATCCCTGATTGAATCATCTCCAAATGCAAATCGTGAGAATGACTTAGGATTATGGAGAGAATTGTCTTCTGAAGACACTTTGTACTGGATTGAGAAGGGCCTGAAAGTTGCCAACATTCAACAGAAAACTTTCATTCTTCCAAACAGCTCTATAATGACAATACTGTTCGATATTGCTCTAAGACTTTATTCTTGATGAAAAAACAAATGGAGAAAAGTACACTCGCGAATGGCTTGTATATTCGCCTAAAATTGGAAATGTTTTTGTTTTGTTTGCAAATTACTCACTGCTTCAAATTTCAATTTAGCAACCAATGGCCTGCGAGATTGGAAAATGCTGGTTCCTCAATCAAAAGCCATCAAAACTCTTCTGAACATCGTAATGCTTTAGTTACATATTTAACTAGAAAAAGTAACTATTCTGTGTCGGATCAATTGCAAAAGAAATACAA